>PVJH01026833.1:0-29625 GCA_004026705.1 Nesogale talazaci
GTTGTATTAAATAAATAACATTTGGGGTTGGTTTGGGTTTGAGTGTGGAACTGTCTGTTTTCTTTTCCTTTTGCAAGTTGCTGTGGGATTGGAGGAGAGGGGAAGGATAGGCCTGGGACCTAGTTCTCATGACCCCACCCCGAGGGAAGCCCGAGCTGAGCATGGAGGCCGAAAAGGGATGGCTGAGATTGGTTCCCTTGTGGTCTGCCATTACCACTCCTCATCTGTGAAACGGTGTCGCTAGGGTGCCTGTTTCTGTGGTGCTGTGAAGGGCACCAGGAATGGCAGCCGTTTCTCCCCAGGCCTGAAAGGGCTGTAACTGTGGAAAGGGAGGTGGGGGGACTGGCTGCCCACCTTCTGGCACTGTAGGGGCTCTGGGCCTATGAAAGGAAGAGCCTCGCAGCAGCCCCAGAGTTTAAGCACACTGCCCCTTCTTCCGTGTGGGAGCCCGCGGGACTGGGGTCCCAGGGAGCACGTTCACCGCCTGCCCCAGCTTGCCCAAGAGCTCCACCAGCCCCCTGCACCATCTTCCCACACACCCCTGGTACTTCGAGCCTCTGGGAGGAGGCCCAAGTGTTGACCAGCTGGGTCCCATCAGGGATGGGCATGGAGAAGGGCAGGCTGAAGTGATGGGTGCACCCCCAGTGTGCAAGCACAGCCCCCAGACACTCCCAAACCAGGTCCCTAGCTCCACACCCAAGCCAGTCAGCCCCGCCCACCTCTGGTTGTGCAGGCCTGCCTGGAGGGGACGGCAAGGAGATAGCATGGCAGCTTGTCAGAGAAGTGCTTCTCCTCTTCACCACCCCCACCCTCCCCTCCCCACCCCCGTCCCTTCTTGCCAATAACTCAGACCCCTCTGCCCAGCCCCACGCCAGGCAAAGCACCTATGGAGAAAATTCACCACCTCGGTTAACTTCTCTCGAAATTGGGCTCAGCCGGCTCCTGGGGCCTTGAGTGTGTCAAAAAGCAAGTGGAAACCTTATTAGGCAGGTTTTTGATTCACTGATGGAGACGGGGGCGGCAGTCTCTGTTGCTGAGTCTCCATTCCTAGCCCTCTCCCAGGTGATGTCATTGCTGCTGGCCCAGTTAAACAAAGGTTCCCTGGGTGTAACCCCCTAGTTAGTAGGCACTAATTGGCAGCTTAGAAATACAAGTTACCGGGCTGGTCTGTTACAAGCTCTCCCAAGTGATTCCTGAGCTTCAAGACTCAAGAGGGAAACCAAACTTGCTGTCATTTTTTTTTTTGGGGGGGGGGCATCACTGCCCTCAGGTGGTGGGAGTAGGAGGCCCAGCCTTTGCTCCGTGGAGCTGGAATTGAACCTCCATCCCAGTGGGCCGCAGTCCCGTACAACCACTACGCCACCGGGGCCCAGCCCTTGCTGTCATTTTTTGAATGACTTCTGGCTCCGAGACAGGGAATTGCTCCAGGAAATTTCCAAGACCAGACTCTTCATGGGAGCAGATTTCCACGCCTTCTTCCACAGAGCGGTTGGTGGGTTTGAACTGCCAGCCTTTGGGCAGCCAATCAATCACTGGGTCACCAGCATCTGGCACTAAAATGTTTTTTAATCATTTGTTGGCTCGTACAACTCCTCACAGTCCATACGCTAAATTGATTCTGACTTGGTGGAGACCACGCACAGCCACGGAGTCGATTCTGACTCAGTCGTAACCCTGCAGGACAGAGTCGAACCGCAGGGCCTGGGAGTGTCCGAGGCTGTGACTCATTAGGAACAGCAAGTCTCATCTTTCTCCCCGAGGAGCAGCTGGGGGTTCTGGCCTGCTGACTTTGCAGTTCGCCGCTCAACTTGCAACCCACTCTGCCATCAGGGCTCCGGGGATGGCAGTCAAGGGGGATGGGTTTTGTCAGCCTTGGCTGAAGGCTCTGTGTGCTCGTCATTGTGTTGCCTCAGGTTGTCTGTCCCCTGACCTCCCTTATGTCACTCCCCTCTCCACAATCAACCTGTCTCCCTTGGAATTAGTCACTTGTTTGATTTTTTTTTTTTTTGGTGGGGGGACATCACTGCCCTCTGGTGGGAGTGGGAGACCCAGGCTCGCTCCTGGTGAGCTGCTGCTGGATTTGAACCGCCAAGCCCGTGGGCCGCAGTCCCACATTCAACCACTACGCCACCGGGGCTCAGTCCCCAAATAATAATTTTTAAAAACAACCTCCAAACTCATTGCCAATGAGTCAATTACAACGCCATGGGACAAGACAGAACTGTCCTTTTGAGTTTCCTAGGCTGTAAATCTATTTTTTTAGATTTATAAAACATTTTATAGTTGTGCGCGGGACTGCGGCCCACTGGGACGGAGGTTCAATTCCAGCAGTGGGGCTGGACCTCCTCCCACCACCGGAGAGCAGTGATGCCAAAAAAAAACCAAAACACCAAAAACATTTTATATGGGGCTGAGCCCTGGGGACGTAAGTGGTTGAGTGCAGGACTGCGGCCTATGGGCTTGGTGGTTCAAATCCAGCGGCGGCTCTCAGGAGCAGCACTGGGTAGCGCCCACGACCACCAGAGGCAGTGATGCCCCCCCCAAAAAAACAAAACATTGTAGCTGAGGCACAGGCTGTGTCTGGTAGCAGGAAGGTCTGGTCATAAGGGGCCTTCATGAAACAAAGTATCACTGTGTGTGAAATGAAACAAAGTATCACTGTGTGTGAAATGAAACAAAGTATCTCTGCTGAGTGATTCTGGCTCATAGCCTATGGGATAGAGTAGACCTGGGTTTCCAACGTTGGAAGGCCTTACAGAAGCAGATAGACAGCAGGTCCTTGTGGGTCAGAACCACCAGCCGTATGATTACAACTCCCCGGTGCCTAATCCGCAGAACACCAGGGCTCCTTGCAGCACACAGTAGGCCCTCAGTGGCCCTACTGTTCTTAACCTTCACACTCCAGAGGAGGGAAACAAACATCACCGACTATTACATGGAAATACAGACGGAGGCTTGTGAAGGAAACACAAGGGGGGAGGGGGCGGTGCACAGAGGGAGGACTGAATCGGTGAGCAAGAACAGAGTTCTGAGTTTCGGGAACATGATGATGATGATGGCACATTTAAAAACGCACTGCCATCCGGTTGATTCTGACAGTGACCCTATGGGACGGAGTAGAACCCACCCCTGTGGGTTTCCGGGGCCTCTCCGTCCTGGCGCCTCCTCTTCCTGCCGGGCCGAGGCTGTGTGGAACCGCTGACCTGGCTGTTAGCTCAACATCCGTCACCGGAGCCCCTGGGCGATGATCACAGCATGCATTAAAAGCTTGACCATCAAGTGTCAAGTTAGTAGTTCAAGCCCTCCAGAGGCCCCTTGGGAGGACCGTCTGCTTTCAAATGGTGGCATTGCTGGGAAGCCTGGGGCCACAGCGTGGCTCTGAAGCAGGGGGCCCGTGGGGCAGCGCTGACCAGGGCAGGCCCTCAGTGCTTGTCAGTGTTCACTAAGCACTTGACACACACACAGCCCTGCTCCTGCCTCCCGTTTACAGAAAACACGGCACAGAGCAGAGTCCTGAGTCACAGGCAGTGAGAATGCAAATTCTAGCAGCTGCTTCTATAGATAAACTGCCCCATGCCCTGCTCTGATGGCCGTGGGACCAGGAGTTCCAGGAGCCAGTGGGATCCAGGGAAGGGAGGGGAGAGCTCAGGGGGTCTTGTGAGTGGAACATTTTTTCCATGAGGAAAAGCTTTGGAAAGAGCCAGAAGACTTGAAGATGCCAACAGTGGTGGTCCAGTGTGCCGGAATCCCCCCAAAGCAGGAGAGGGGCGGGAGGGAGCTGAGGGAGGGATTGGGGCTTGGATTCTAGAAGCAACGGGGAGCCTTGAAGGCTCTAGACCAATGTGAGTTCTCTCCAGCGAGATCATGTTGCTCCTGCGGGGTGGGGACAGGAGGCCGGGAGCAGGATCTAGAGTTGGCATGGCAGGGCAGCACCTCCTTTGTAGTGTGTGTCCCACCCCTCCAATCCCCAGGAAGACCATACCAGCAGGAAGAACTACCAGGGATAGGAGTGGGCACAACCACACACACACCTTACATAGACGCACCATACCCACCAAACACATAAACACACCTCACACACCATACCTCACACCCACTGAACACATACACACCATACCACATATCCACCAAACACACACGTCATAGCACACACACCATACCACATATCCACCAAACACACGTCATAACACACACCATACCGCATATCCACCCCACACACCATACCATATACACACACCACAGACACACACCATACCACATATACACCAAATACACATACCATACCACATATACACCACACACACCATACCACATACACACACCACACACACACCATATCATACATCTCATACACATCACATGTACATATCACATACACACAACACCCTACCACACACATCACACTCACTACATACACACACGCACATGCACACCAACAAGCTCCACAAACCGGTGGCCTGCATAAGATGTGGTCAGTGAAACACCAGTTCCCAAAGACTTCAGAAAGAAAGGCAGACCAGGAAGTGGAGCGATGGTCAGTCCCTGCAGTCCCCGCCTGATCCACCTGTGCCAGCCTGATGCCACTCCTCACCGGACCAACCGCACCACTGCCCCTGCCTGTGTACCGGCTCTCCTCCAGCGCTGGGAGTATTGCTGCCGGTCCGTCCATCCACGGAGCTGCCCAGGCCCCATGCCAGCTGCCACTGATGGGTCACGAACCCACCAAGTTTGACCAGCGCCACCTTGCACCCGGCAGCCGCGTCCTCCTCAGACTGGAAAATCCCTGGGCGCTCCAGCTGTTGCCTAGACGGTGGACCCGCCTGCTGGTCAGCTGTGGGCCCCAACGCCCCACCCTCCCTCCGGTCACTCAGACCACGCGCTTGCGCTTGGCAAAGTTGGCTTTTATTCATTCCTGGCGGACTCAGATGCAGGGGGTCCACGCCTCGCTCAGGGCGCACGATGGAACCGATGGAAGCGGCGGGGCTGCGCCGAGGCGCCGCAGAAAGCGAGGTCTCTGTCCGTGCGGCCGGCCCTCTCCTTACTGCACGCCCTCCATCATCTTCAGGAACTCTGCGGGGAGCCGGCGAGAAGGGTCAGGGCCCACCCCGAGCAACAGCAACGCCGGAACCAAGCCCAGGCCGGCGGCGCAGCGGGGTGAGGGCGCCCCTGCCCGCGAGACCAGGGACGCCGCGTGGGTGCCAGCCCCAGCCATGCACGCGCCGGTCGCCCGCCCGCTGCCCAGGCGCCCGGCGCGGCCCCCTGGTCCCCACCATCGAAGTCGATGCGGCCGTCGT
This sequence comes from Nesogale talazaci, assembly GCA_004026705.1. Taxonomy (NCBI): domain Eukaryota; kingdom Metazoa; phylum Chordata; class Mammalia; order Afrosoricida; family Tenrecidae; genus Nesogale; species Nesogale talazaci. Next base: position 5,295 of record PVJH01026833.1, read on the forward strand.
TGTTCTTGTCTCCGTCTTTCATCAGGGACTCGATCTCCTCCTCCGTCACCTGCTCCCCGGAGGCCCTGAATATCTCAGCGAGCTCTTCGGCGTCGATGTAGCCGTCTGCGTTCCTTTGGGACGGAGGGCAGGGGCCGGCTCAGGGCCCGGGTGCCCAGCCACACCCTCTCCGCCCGCCCAAACCACCCCCAGGATCTGGTTCCCCAGGGGCACCTGTCGAAAATGCGGAAGCACTCGGCGAGCTCCTCCTCGCTCTTCCCTTTGGCGTCCTCTTTCATCTGGCGCACCATCATGACCAAGAACTCTTCGAAGTCGATGGTGCCGCTGCCTGCGGAGAGACGGCGGCCCGCTGGGCCTGAGCGCCTGGACGCCCTCCTCTCCCACCCTCACCAGCCTGGCCAAGGAGGGCTACCCGCTCACCATCCTCGTCCACCTCCTCGATGATGGCGTCCAGCTCCTCCTTAGTGGGCGTCTGCCCCAGCATCCTCATCACCGTGCCCAACTCCTTGACGCTGATGTCACCGCCTCCATCAGCGTCGAACATGTCAAAGGCGGCCTTGAACTCTGTCAGGAGGGAGGCAGGCCCAAGACGGAGGGAACTGAGTCCATGACCACCTCTAGATCCCCCAGCAGGGGTGACATCTGCCCTCCCACGTAGCACACATACACACACACACACACACACACACACACACTCACACACACACAGCCCTCCGCCTTCACTCACCAGCAATCATCTCCTCGCTGAGGTAGGACCGGGCCTCAGCCTGCTGGTCCGTCTGCAGAAGACACAGAACGTCAGAGGAGAAAGGGCAGCCCTTGGGAGGAGTCTTACTTACCATTCCCTCCTCCTCCTCTCCACTCTTCCTCTCTGGAAGAGCCTCCACCTGCCCCCCTACTTCCTTCAGAAGACCACGTCCAACCTTGCCACACCTTCTTCAGGACCCTGAAGCCCCCAGCCCCATCGACTAGATCTTTTTTTTTGGGGGGGGAGGGGGGCCATCACTGCCCTCTGGTGGTCGTGGGAGCTACCCAGCGCTGCTCCTGAGAGCCGCTGCCGGGCCGCAGTCCTGCACTCAAATACTTACGCCAGCCGGGCTCAGCCCCCCATCTGCTAGATCTAAGAAAAGCTTGGTCCCTGGGCAGTCAGGTTAGAAACACTCCCCACCTCCTCGTGAGCTTGGGCACGTTGCTCATTCACCAGAGATGAAACCACGGGTGTGAAAGGACCTTGCTGCAGACCCGCAAGCTCTCTCCAGCATGATCGTCCAGCGTGTCCTGGAGACTGTGCCTCCCTTAAAGGTCGGCAGTTTCAGAACCCCTGGAGAGGGTGGCTATTGGTCAGCATCAACTTGGTGGCAGTGGCTTTGGGAAATGGTGCCCAGGGTTTTAGCAGGGCCTCGAGAAATGTGTGTCCTCAGCTAAATAATGACATGCCCCACAAAGTTATTGCGCTCCTACTACGTGCCGAGCCACAACCAGGCACCGGAACGACAAAGACGAGCGGGCCACGTCATTCCCTCCCCTCTGAGAACTGGCAAAGATGGACTCTTAAGAGTCCTGCTTATGATGCAGTCAGTAAAGACCCTGCCTGCTGGGCAGAGGGGGGTGGGAATCAGATGGCTTGTGAGGGTTCCCCCCACATCCAGGACATGAGTCAGGTTAGGAAGTGAAGGGAGGAGGGGCCAGAGGCCAGAGGCTGACAGTGTGGAAAGCTGAGCTATCCATCCGAGGCCTTCTTCAGCCTCTGGCCCTGCTCCTTGCCCCCTCCCCCACCTGTGCCCATGCCAAGGGGACAGGCTATTATTAGTCCTGTGTCACCCGAAACAGCTGGTCTCTGGGGTCTGGTTACTCCTTGAAGTGGGGAGGGGAGCCTCAAAGGAAAATGACAGCCCCCCAATCTAAACCTTTCTCTGTGAGATTGGGGTCTTTCCAGTTCTCATCTGCCCTCCTCTGCCCCTTTGAACTCTCCTCTGGGCTCAAGGCCCTGCAGGCTTCCCATCTTCCAGGGGAATCTTGGTCTGGTCCACTCCTGCCCCTGGCTTGCTGGGTAACCTTCGCTAACTCACTCTGGCTCTCCCAGCCCCCAGCTGCACGGTGAGGGAGAGGGCAAAGCTCCCCTCACAGCTCTGTGACTGACGTGGGGGGAGGCAGGGAACATCTCAGGAGGTCTCAAGGACCATGCCCTGGAATCCCGCAGCCCTCCCCTTCAGCTGCCTCTTGGGGAGAGTTCCCCAGAACACCTTCCTCCTCTAGTTTCAGACTAGTTTCATTGTCCCCCACCCAGGCCACCTGGCTCTGTCCTCTGAGAGACCCCGAGGTGTTCCCGGGAGCAAAGGAGCCAGGGCTTGTATCCTTACCATGGTTACAGGTCAGTGGGACTCCCCTGCCACAGGTCACCTCCTCAGCACTGCGCCACCCAAAGATGTCCTGGCCCACTCCAGCCCCCGCATTTGTAGGGCCCCTAACCTCCCACCTCCCAGCTCCCCAGGACTGAATATCCTGACCAATCAGATGCTGGGGTCAGCAAGTCCCACCCTTCCCAGAGCCCTAGCCCATGGCCTAATTTAGCCAAGGGCCCTTGTAGAGAAATTGAAGGCTCAGAGCAGGTGGCAGGCCTTGACATCCTAGATTCTCAGGAGGAGGCCCCGCCCTGCTCCTCTGCCTTAAGGAGCACCCCCTCTCCCTCCCCACTCTCAGGAAGTACACTTGCTCCAAGGTGGCAAAGGACCGTCAGACCGCATGGCTCGAGCATGGTGCAGTAAGAATACAACATGCGAAACCCAAGATCCAAATGGCTTCTGGGAGTCTGTGTGACCTTGAGCAGGTGACCATGCCTCTCTGGGCCCTCTGCTTCCTCAGCTGTATGCCGGGGAGGGTCATAACCTCCCTCACGGGGAGTCTGTGGTAAATGGGGGCTCAGGGAAAGGTTGTCGGATTTGGACCATGGACATGGGGTTTGAGCTTGGCAACTGGAATGTTGGACAGGAGGGAATAGTGGTGACTGTTAGAGCCACCCTGCCTTGAACCCTGGTGGTACAGGGGGCTACCTGTTAGTCTGCTAAACGTGAGATCGGTGGTTCAAACCCCCCAGCCACTGACACCTGGGAAGAAAATGAGGCTTTCTGCTGTTGTCAAAATTTAACCTCCTCGGCTGAGCCCCGGTGGCGTAGTGGTTGTGCGCGGGACTGCGGCCCACTGGGATGGAGGTTCAATTCCGGCTCCCAGGAGCAAAGGCTGGGCCTCCTACTCCCACCACCTGAGGGCAGTGATGCCTAATAAAAAAAATAAAAAATAAAATAAAATAAAAAGATTAAGAAAAAAAAAATTTAACCTCCTCAGAAATCCACAGGGCAGCTCGACTCTGCCCTACACAGGCCCTTTGAGTCAGTCAACGGGGTGGGCAGTGGGTTTTGAGTTATGGTGTGCTACACGGTGTGCTGGGCATTTTACCCACATGACCAACTCGGTGTTCACCTGGGAGGCAGCAGCTTTTTTTTTTTTGGGGGGGGGGGGGTCATCACTGCCCTGATGGGAGTAGGAGGCCCAGCCTTGCTCCTAGAGAGCTGCTGCTGGATTTGAACCGCCAAGTCAGTGGGCTGCAGTCCCGCACTCAACCACTACGCCACTGGGGCTCAGCCCAGGCAGCAGCTTTTATCATCTCCATTTTATGGAAGCACTGTAGGTCTTCAAGGTCTGTACTCATGCTGGCTAGTGCCATGACGAATGTAGACCACACAGGAGGGAAGTACAGCAGTAGGGCACTGGTCTCTAACGAGGTCAAGGGACAGCTAGCCTCGGCCTCGCATCTGTGAAGAAGTCTGGAGAAGTTCCCCGGTCATCTGAGTGGACCAGCTAAGTCCAAAGGGAGGCCACTTCATCAATCTCAGGGTCGAGGCTGGGCCTTGGGGGGAGGGCAGGGTTAAGTCAACAGGAAGAGCAAACGCCCAGGCAGCCAAGCCCAGGTCCTGGGGCCAGGGGCATGGGTCTGGGCAGCCAGGATGGCAGATGGACAGTGGCAACTGGGCTGCCCCCTTCCCTTTATATAGACACTCCCAGGCCCAAGCAGGCCTCCCCAGCCAGGCAGAGGGCCAGGAGCGGCAACACCCAGGGAATCTCAATTTGGACACCAAGGCTAGAACCTTTGGAAAAGAGATCCTGGAATCCTCAGAGATCTGTGTCTGTGGATTTGTTCTTCTGTTTATTCAGAAAGGGGACTTCCAGAAGCTCGTTGAAAAACTGAAAAAAAACCAAAAACAATAAGATGACTTATTAAAAAAAAAAGATGGGGAAAGAGGAGCTTATACCAAGGGTTCAAGTAAAAAATATTTGGAAATGAATATGGCAACATATGTACAAATATGCTTGATACAAATGATGCATTGTATGTTTTAAGAGCTGTAAGAGCCCCCAATAAAATCACTGGGGGGGAAATAAATTAAGTAAAAAAGAATAAGAAAAATTTAAAAAACAAAAGAGGTCTGATGTACAAAGGTGCTTGACTTAATGTATGTATGGATTGTGATAAGAAATGTAAGAGCGGGGCTGAACCCTGGTGGCATAGTGGTTGTGCGCAAGACTGTGGCCCATCGGGTTGGAGGTTCAAATCCAGCAGCGCTCTCCACAAGCAAGACTGGGCCTCCTACTTCCATCACCAGGGGGCAGTGATGCCCCCCCAAAATAACAAAACAAAACAAAAGAACTGTAAGAGCGCCCGATAAAAATGATTTATTGGGGTTGAGCTCCAGAGGCGTCGTGGTTGAGTGCAGGACTGCGGCCCATGGGCTTGGCGGTTCAAATCCAGCAGCAACTCTCCAAGAGCCAGACTGGGTCTCCCACTTTCATCAGAGGGCAGTGATACCCTCCCCCCCAAAAAGATTTATTAAATAAATAAATAAGGACCAAAAAAGAAAAAAGAGGTTTGAAGCTCCGTATTCCTGCAGTCCATTTCCACTCATAGAGGCCCTACAGGCCAGAGGTGAACTTCCTCCCCGCTCTTCCCCCTCTTCCCCAACCCCAGTGTCCAAGATCGCAACTCATCACAAGGCTCGAAAGCCTCTTTTTTCTCCCTCAGAATTGCCGGTGGATTCAAACAACTGCCCTTGCAGCTAGCAGCCCAACACCCCTCTGCATAGCCCACCGGGCCACCAGGGATCGGCGCTCTCCTCTGTGCAGACTTCACAGTAGTTTCTCAGAGCTTCCCCGGCGTCATAGCCTGCAGGCCTAGTGTGTTCTGTGACAGGATAACAGCCCTGGAAGGACTGAGCAACTAACAGGTATAAGGGAACAACCTTAGGCATGGACACTTTCGGGAGGTCATGAACTCCCATCTGTGCCATCACCCGTCACGGCCTCTATGAAGCAGGAGCTGGTGAGACACGTGAGGAAAGAAGCTGGAATCTTCTAGTCCCTTCTTTCAAGTGGAGATGATTTTGAGGAATTTCTCCAGGCCAATGCATAGGGGTTCAGTGACACCCCATATCCAGCTAAGAGCTAAAACTTGTGGCACAACACAGTGGCCTGCGTCATTTTCCATTTCCCGCCGCTCCTGCAAAATGACGCTGCTTTTCTCCTCTGCAAGGAGGTGTTTGGGCTTCACTCCCTGGCCTGCAGCAGTCAGCATCTCACCTCCTCCGACAGGTCACAGGAGTTGAACCCCAGAGCAAAGAACACCTAGGCAAAGGAACCAGCTGCCCGGTCACATACCCGGCATCCCATAGTAAGCACTAGTCCCTCACTGCCGAAGCCTTTGCTGCAGCCCCACTGTGAACACCTGCTGCCTGATTACCCGATTATCATAACCCCGCCACCCATGTGGGTTCAATTCCTAGAATTTTCTGCCTTCTTTTATGAATAAACCTAAGGTCCTTCCTGCCCAAACTGCTTTAAAAACCTCTTTTTCCTTTGTTTCAAGAGACGTGGTCAGCTTTGCCTCCGACCCACCCCTTACACATTCTGGAGCAAGGTGCCTCTCTCTCTAATCAACCTCTCTGCTTTGTGTCTTAGGCTCGACTCCCCACGTTGTTCTTAATGACCAGGGGAGAGAACCTTCCAGTGGAAGCCTATTTTGGAAACACTAGAAAAAACATTTCTCTGGGAGATATAGGACAGTGGTTGCAACCCCATGTTTCTGATGGTCTTAGGATAAAGTGACCAGACGTCCCACTTTTGGCACGGGACAGTCCCGATTTTAAACAATTTTTTCCTCGTCCTGTGGTGTTTTTAAAAAGTCTGAATTTTTGGAAAGAATGCATGACAAACGGGCTGAGCCCCGGTAGCGTAGTGGTTGTGCACGGGACTGCGGCCCACTGTGATGGAGGTTCAATTCCAGCTCCCAGGAGCAAAGGCTGGGCCTCCTACTCCCACCACCTGAGGGCAGTGATGCCTAAAAAAAAAAAGAAAGAAAAAGAATGCACGATAAGCTAGAGAACGGGAATATACCCCTTCTATCAGCCTCACTCCCCCCTCCCCCACCCCTTAATGGTGTACCACTTTACCAATGTTAAAATATGGTCACTTTGGGGCTGAGCCCTGGTGGCGTAAGTGGTTGAGTGCGGGACTTCGGTACGAGGGCTTGGCAGTTCAAATCCAGCGACGGTTCTCAGGAGCAGCACTGGGTAGCGCCCACGACCACCAGAGGCAGTGATGCCCCCCCCAAAAAAAAAAAATATGGTCACTTTATCGAGACAATGCTCCTCTCTAACCTTCTCCAGGTGGGTCTGCACACATGCAGATACGCCCACCTACAAGTACCCAGGGCGTGAAGACTGTGACCCACTGTGGCAATCACCCTAATCTGGTGTCAATCTGAGGGTTAAAATGTAGGGGTGGAATCTAGCCTGTCAATCTGGAGATGGCCAATGAGATCTCTGTGTGGCTAGGCTCTTTTCCTGAGAATTCTGGGAAACGTGGTCATTCCTCCTTGGAGAGGCGGCGACACTCTCGGTTTCATGTCCTCGGAGACTTACTGACAACACGCTCTTGGAGACACTATACCGACCAGACACAAGGCTGACTCCCTGTGAGACATCCCTGGGGAGATGCCACATGAACCTACTCTGACGGAACCAGACCTCTGAAGCCAGAGGAGCCACTTGGAGAGCCCCGCCAACGCTGAGATGTTCACAATGCCACTGGATCCCAAAGGCATTTCACCCCTCTGGCTTGTGATCATCATGCATTCGGCGTCATTGTGTTTCGTGAGTCTGAAGACTTTATAGACTGGTATTGGACAAATGGCCTAATATCAGACTTATGACCTTGGACTCGATTGGGACGGGATGTTTTTCTCAATGTTCAATTGCTTTTGTATATAAAACTTTTTATATATACTCATTCTGTGGGGGTTCCTACAACTCCTATCATGATCAATACATACATCAATTGTGTGCAGACCACATTTGCACATTTGTTGACATCATCATTCTCAAAACATCCTCCTTCTACTTAGGCCCCTGGCATCAGCTCCCCATATTTCCCCTCCCTCCCCACTCTGCCTCCCTGATAAACTCTTACAGACATATGAAAGTTTATGAATTTGTTCCTCTAGTCTACCGGGACTAACACACCCATGCAACACCATGCTTTAAGACAAAATTTCATTTATTTGTCACTAGAAATGAATATTTCACAAGGTAGGATTACATATTGTTTTAGTGATGAATCACTATGCTTTATGTTCAACTTGTAACCATGAAAATACATCCTTCCTATAGGATATTTACACGATGATTCATAACAGTAGCAAAATGACAGCGATTAAGTAGCAACTCAAAGAATTTTAGGGTTGGGGGGGGTGACCACATGAGGAACTATATGAAAGGGTCGCTTGGCATTGGGAAGGTTGAGAACCGCTGCAGCAGGGAGACCCCTGAATAGGACAAAGATGCTTCTGTCTGTCTGCTCCCTTCAAGACTGTCAGCCTTGGAAGCCTGTACCCGCAGTCATGCTGGGTCCTGTCCCGTCACTCTGCGCCAGAAGCGTCTTGATGGCAGTGAGTTGGGGTGGTTTTGAGGAACCGTTATCTAGCCTTTCTGGCTGAAGGTCAACCAAGACCAAAAACTGGCCCGAGAGGAAGTGCTCAGATTCTCCTCCGCGCGGCGGGGGGCAGAGCTGGCGACAAGTCCCAGGCCATCGTGCGCTCTGAGCCTCCCTTCCCAGAAGTGCCCCCGGAAAGCTTTCTGACTGGGGGCAGGTGACTCTGCCACCTGGGTCAGTTTTTCCTGTGCTTACTTGGTAAGCGCGAGCATCGAAGGCATCGTGAAAGCCCGTGGCCGCTGCCAGCTAGCTGGAGGCTTAAGTGTTTGTCTGTTAGGTCGCAAGGCGGCTGCCCCTCCCTCCCAGCACTAGACTTTTAGCCTCTTTTAGCACTAGGCAATCGCTGAGAATTTGATTTGTTCCTGTTTTATATGCCGGGAAATATGTGAACTTCTGTTCACCTCGCGTGCCCTCTCTCGGCCTTCGTTTCTCCACTCGAGTAAAGGGCGTCCGAGCTTCCACGAGACTTGAGAAAGTTCAAGAGCATCAGGTGGACAGTGTGGGGGCGGGGGAAGGTAACGTTGAAGTCGACCCGGGGCGCCGGGGAGGGGGGGCAGCATCCAGGAGGGAGGGTGCGCGTCCCTGCGGTTGGGGGTTGGGGACGGTGGCAGGAGGCTTGGACGTCCCAGGATTCCCAAGTGGCTCCTGGAGCTGAGGGCCCGGGATTCCCAAGTGGCTCCGGGAGCGGGCGGGGCTGGAGGCGGGGCGGCGGCAGGAAGCGGTCGGAGCGGCGCGGAGGGCAGCCTGGGCCCGGCGGAGGCCAGTGGAGCCCAGCGGCCCCCGCCAGCCGCCCGCGGGGTGCAGCACGGGGACCCCGGGGGAGGCGCGTGCGGCGAGGGCGTCGCGGGGCGCAGGAGGCGAAGGCGCGCGCGCAGGCCGAGAGCCGGGCCGTGGGAGGGGCCGGGATCTGCGGACGAGCGCGGCCCCTGGCGCCCAGGTCCACGGGCGGGCCGGGAGTCCAGAGAGGCGGGGCGGGGCGGGGCTCCGAGGCTCCTCCCCCTCCGGCCGGGCCCGACCCCCGCCCATCTCTGCCAGCCGGGGTCCTGCGCCCCGGCGGGCACCCCGAGCCGCGCGCTCCCCCGGCGGTGCCATGGCCTCTCGGCTCCTGCACAGGCTGCGGCACGTCCTGGCCGGCGACGGCCCGGGGGAGGCGGCCGCCGGGTCGGAGACCGAGCAGTTCCCGGAGAGCTCGGAGCTGGAAGACGACGACGCCGAGGGCCTGTCCTCCCGCCTCAGCGGCACCCTCAGTTTCACCAGCGCCGACGACGAGGACGACGAGGACGACGAGGAGGTTGGCCCCGACCCGCTGGCCCCTGAGGACGGGGCGTCGGGAATAGACGCAGGCGAGTGCGGGGGTGGGAGCCGGGATGGGGCCGGTCCCTGGGCGGCCTTCCCCGCCGCGCTCCTTTGCGGGTGGGGTGGGAGTGGGGGCAGAGGGAGCGTCTGGGGGCGCACGGAGTCGACCCAGCAAACTCCCGAACACTTCTTCAAGCGCTCCTGTCACCTCTTGGCTGTGTGACCTTGAGAGAGTCTCAACACCTCTCTGGGCCAAATTGACCCCAGCGTCGAACAGGAAATATAATCACCCCGTCTCTAAGCCAGAGCCAGCTGTAAACTTACAGGGCATGGGGTTCATGTGCTAGCCGTGCTTTGGGGAGGACATGTGTGGCTGCAGACACGGAGCCTGACCTCAAAGGTCAGCCACTTGACCCCAGCAGGGTCGAGGCAGCGCGACTGTCCTCAAGGGTCACTGGGAGTCGGAATCCACCGGTCAGCACTGAGTGGCTGCCGTTCCTGACGCCCTTTGCGGTCCGCAGCTGGTGCTCCATTTTCCTTTTCGGTCCGCGGAAACTCCGTAGCTGGGATCACATCAGTCCCGGCCCTCAGGTGCCACGCCTTGACCTGGACCCCCCGCTGTGCGCCCACAGACCTGAACGCCGCCCCTGACGCGCCACGGGGCGGTCAGCTCCTGACCCGGCAGCTGCAGGACTTCTGGAAGAAGTCAAGGAGCACCCTCGTACCCCAGCGGCTGCTTTTCGAGGTGACGAGCGCCAATGTGATCAAGGACCCGTCCTCCAAGTACGTGGTGAGTGAGGATCCAGGCCCGGGGCTGGGCCTCCAGGAGTCTGGTGTGGCCAAGAGGAAGCAGGGCGGCCGGGAAGTGGGGCCTGGCTGTGCCCCATTTTACAGATGAGGACACTGAGGCCATCAGGCCCGCAAAGGAGGCAGCTTTTGTGCGTCTGACTACAAAGTCTAGATACAGAGCTTGCCTTTGGCTCCGGGCCAAGAGAACTGGCTTGTGTGAGAGGGTTTTATATACTGTAGCATGGTATAGCAGGGTGTGGGGGGGGGGGAAGGAGGGGTAGGGGGTTATCTGCTTAGATTGACAGCCCAGATCGCATGGGTTAGGGGTAGAGGTTAAAGAATCCAGTGGGATCTAACTCACCACACCCGATTTAGGGTTTCAGAGGCTTCCTGGGTTACAGGAGCATGGCAACCTTGTGAGGTCTCCCTTGGGGTGACTGATGGCTTACACTTACCCGACAGCACTTGATTCAAACCCCGCTCACTCGATTTGAGGTTAGTCCTGGGTGTTGGCTCTTGGGAGGGTCATGTGACCTTGGTGACCCTCCCCACGGCCCTGGGGATCAGGACAATGATGTCTGCCTTCAGAGGCAACTCACAGGCATGACAGGAAGCGGGTGCCCAGAAAGCCCTTAGCCTGGTGCCTGCCTGCCGACGTGACATGCTCGGCAAAATAGTGGCTGCAAGGGGCCTCGGTGGTGCCTTCTGGGTAAGCACAGGACTGCTAGCCCATCGGCTGCTCCGAGAAGAAAGGTGGGGACGGTCCACTCCCGTTGCAGCGCCGTGGAAACCAGAGTTAGGGTCGTGGTGAGTGGGAATTGGGATAGCAGTGCGTTGGGTTGGGGAGGGAGAAGGAGGCCTGGTTGTACTGTGGTTAAGCACTCCGCTGCTCACCCAAAGATGGGAGTGGTTCGAACCGACTGGCAACTTCAGGGGCAGACTGAGGCAGACTGCTTCCATAAAGAGTACAGCCTTGGCAACCCAGGGCGAGGCAGATCCGGCCCTGGAGGATGGCTCTGAGCGAGACCCAACTGGATGACGAGAGCTTTGGGCGAAAGGGCTGGCAGTTGGACCTACTGTGTGGCCTCCTTCCAGCCCTGGTGAGTCCATTCTCAAACACCCACTCCAAACAGTACACGTTTAATCCTGTCCTAAGGCCTAGACTTGGGGGACCAGGGCCGGAGAAAGAGTGGCGTGCAGGAGAGCCCCGCTTGCCTGTTTGAGAGGAGGTGGCGTGGAGAATTTGGTCTGCTACCAGGCTGTGCTGCCTGCCAGGCCCGAAACCCAGCCCATCACCAGTCCCGGGTGTGGGCCGTGGGGGTGGCCTGCCTGTCCTGTCTCTCTGCACCATCCTCCCCCCTCCTCTGACTCAGCAAGAAGGGATCCTGGAGCCCTGCCCCACATCTGGCCCTCTCTCCACCCTGTTCATAAACAGGGCCACGCCCCTTGGCCCTGCTTTTCCCAAATTTCAGCAGGGATTGACTCTGTGAGCGGCAAAGGTCTCAGAGCTCTGGGATGGAGGGGGGGGGGGGGTGTTGTGCCCAGGGAGGGGACACCACAGATCTGTCATCTAGCAGCAGCAGAGGGGCAAGGAAGGATAGGGGACCGACTTTGACTCCCATCTGACGTCTAAGGGGCTAAAAACGCAGGCTTTGGGATTGAAATCTCCCTGGGTTTGAATCTCAGCCGGGCCGCTTATCAGCTGTGGCCTCTGAGTACGTGCCTATCCCCGCCTTGTTTACCTGGGGAACCATGGGGACAGAGTGGTTCCACATGGGGCTGCGACCATGGGCCGGCCGTTTGCAACCATCAGCTGCTTTGTGGGAGCAAGACGGGGCTTCCTACTCTCCTGACGAGTTAGCCTTGGAAACTCCCGGGGGCAGGTCTAGTCCGTCTTCCAGGGCCCCAGTGAGTTGGCCTCGACTCAATGGCAGTGAGGTTTCTTTGTCTGTTGACCAGCCATGGAGTGCCTTCCTCTCAGGGCTGCTGTGAAAATGGGGGTGAAATTAAAGTGCAGGAGGCTTGGCACGTGGCACGGGGCAGTTTAGGCTCAGGAGCTCCAGCTGTGGCTTTCCTATCTTGGCATGAGGTTCGGAGGAGCCTAAGAGATCATGGATGTACATCGTGTTCTGCCCAAAGAAGAACATGAGAAGTTATTAGAGGCTAGTGTTTCCTGAAAAGCAACGGTTCCCTGGGACGTAGTAATCGCTCAGGAAAGGGTTTGACAGGCAGTATGCATCGGGGATGCAGATTTGAATGGAAAGTCGGATCCTTTGGAAATGAACGTGTGTACAAATATGCTTGATACAAATGATGTATTGCTTAAGAGCCCCCAATAAAATCATTGAAGAAAAAAACAAACACAAAAAATCAGATCCTTCCCATGAATATAGAATATATTTGATCAAGGAGAGGATCAGAGAAAGAGGAGCCCCTCAGCGAGCAGGACTGACCATGGCTACGACAGCGCCCTGGGTGGCTCGGCACCAGGGCCGTCGTCTTCTGTTGTACATGGGGGGGCTCCCAGGAGCCACCCCCCACGTGGCAGCACGAACCGGGAGCCGCCGCAGTGGCCCCGGGGTGACTTTCCCCTGCTGCTCCTAACAACACAGAGGGGGGCAAAGGTGGGGTCTCGTGTTCCCGTAGAGCCCCTGGGTGACACTAACAGTACAGTCTTACTGCCCAGAAGATTGGTGGCCTGAATGCACCCAGGGGCGCATCGGAAGAAAGGCCTGGCTGTCTGCTAGCCAAAGGTCACAGCCACAGAAAATCCCATGCAGCCTTGTTCTACTAGGACACATGGTGGGGGAGGGGGAGGGAGTCTCCAGGGTTGGAATGGACTCTATAGCAACTGGCTTGTTGTGTCCTTGGTTTGGTGTCAGTGTGCCTTTAACTCTACACTGGCTAATCGCCCGCATCCAGGCCTCTAAGCACTGATCAGGCCTCAGACCCTCTATTTCCCTTCTCCCCCCTTTTCCAAATCTCCGTCTTCCTAGAAGTGCCTTCCCGGTTCTTGTCCTAGCCGAATACCACCTAGACTTGCCTTATATTGACTTGCAGTGAGTCTGCTGGCTCTCTCTGTAGTTGGTTGACGAAGTCCATCCGTCAATAAAGCGCCCTGTTGAGCGTTTCTGTATTTGTGACGAGATGTGCGCCAAGGCTCCCGTCTGTGAGTCATCCTAACCGACGCTGGGACTTAAACCTCCAGCCAACACGGTGTGCACGTGAAGTCACCACTGCCTGCATCCGCCGGAGGAAGCAGATGCTTCTTCCCTGGGCTCAAGTCTCAAAGGCCCAGGCTGACCTGGGGCGCTGGAATGCAAGCCTGTGTCCTGGGTCCATCACAGATACTGCTCATAGGGTTGCCTGAGGCCAGTGCTCTGGGCCTGGGAGCGCGGGCCGGGCCTCCAGGGTGGTCCCGAGGCCCAGATGAGACCAGCTTGGGGTTTGTCTGAAGGGCTACAGCCTGGTGGGGCAGGGGTGGCCCCTAGGAGCGGGCAACAGTCCCCGGCACTGAAGTTCATCTCTGTCTTTCTCTCTGTGCTGCCTTGGGCCTGGGTCATTTCAGACGAGCCTCAGGTAAGATGGGTCGGGTCCCCTGGCCACTGCCCCAGCAGTTCCCACTTTCCAGGGGTCCCAGACCTGCCTGGGGAGGGAAGCGGGGGGAGAGTGGGGAGGGTGAGGAAGCAGAGGGCCCCACAGACAGGCCGGCCCTGCCCTGACTCTCTTCCTATCACACCCCTATAGCTCTACACCCTCGCCGTGATGGGCCCCGGCACCCCGGACCGCCAGCCGGCCCAGATCTCCCGCCGCTACTCGGACTTTGAGCAGCTGCACCGCAGCCTACAGCGGCGGTTCCGGGGCCCCATGGCAGCCATCTCCTTCCCCCGGAAGCGCCTGCGCCGAAATTTTACTGCAGAGACCATTGCACGCCGCAGCCGGGCTTTTGAGCAGTTTCTGTGCCATCTGCAGGCAGTGCCCGAGCTGCGGCGGGCCCGGGACCTGCAGGACTTCTTCGTGCTGCCCGAGCTGCGGCGGGCCCAGAGCCTCACCTGCACCGGCCTCTACCGGGAGGCTCTGGTGCTGTGGGACAATGCCTGGCACCTGCAGACCCAGCTGGGCAGCCCTTCGGGCACGGACCGGCCGCTGCTGACCCTGGTGGGGCTGGCTGTGTGTCACCAGGAGCTGGAGAACCCCAGGGAGGCTCAGGTCTGCTGCGAGAAGGCCCTGCAGCTGCTGGGGAACAAGGACCCCCACCCGTTGCTGGCACCCTTTCTGGAGGCCCACGTTCGGCTCTCGTGGCGCCTGGGCCTGGACAAACGCCGGACTGAGGCCCGGCTCCAGGCCTTACAGGAGGCCGGCCTGACCCCGACTCCGCCTCCCAGCCTCAAAGAACTGCTTATCAAGGAGGTGTTGGACTGAGCCGGGCCTGAGCCTGGGGGGGGGGGGGGGGGGGGGGGGGGGGGGGGGGGGGGGGGGGGGGGGGGGGGGGGGGGGTGCTGGGAGCCCCTAGAACAGTGGTTCTCAGCCTTCCGAATGCCGTGACCCCTTCATACGGTTCCTTGTGTGGTGGTACCCTACCCCCCCAACCATAAAGTTATTTTCATTGCTATTTCATCACAGTTATTTTGATACTGTTATGAACCAGGCAGCTCCTGGGAAAGGGTCCTTCGACCGCCAAAGGGGGGGGGGGGTCTCAACCCACACACAGGTGGAGAACTGCTGCCCTAGATGGAATGCAAAGAGATGTGGCAGACCAAGGAGCAGGGGCTGCTGCTGCCCCACTGGGCTCTGGGTGAGTACTGGCGGCGGCCACAGCCCCGGGGTGAGACAATGATGTCAGGACCGCTCAGGGCTGGGCCCAGGTCAGAAGCATGGCTGGAGGGTCGCTGTTCCAACCAGGGGAAATCACAGGCCAGCGTTCCGGTGGGACCAGCCCCTTTATTAGGTGTGTGCAGTGGGGAGGCCGGCTTCCGCCATCGCTCCTGCTGCAGCGGCCGTGGAGGGGAAGCGAGCAGGGGCTGCTGGCTAGAGCTTGCTGTCCGAGACGTGGGGTTTCACTCGGATGACACCCTCCTGGGCACAGGACACAGCCAGGACCCCATCCTGACGCCACAGCCGCCCGTGGACCAGTCCCCGAGAGCCACCTGTGGGAGAGGGGAGCGTGAGCAAGGCCTTCTCGCTGCCAGCAGGAGTCTGGAAAAGGATTCTGCTCAGGGCAGGGCCATCACCCTGTATGAAAGCCCTACCGCCTGGGTGGGACTTGCCACAACCCCCTTGATGGGGCTGTGAAGGATTGGTCCTGCGGGGCAGGCCCTCCCACGGGCACCCTCCTTGAGCATGGAAAGCTCTTTCTTTCTTTTTTTTTTTTTTTTGGGGGGGGGCATCCCTGCTCTCCGGTGGTGGGAGTGGGAGGCCCAGCCCCACTGCTGGAATTGAACCTCCGACCCAGTGGGCCGCAGTCCCGCGCACAACCACGACGCCACCGGGGCTCAGCCCTGGAACAGTCTTTCACTTCCTGCTGGCTTCCTCAAAAACCGTTTTTCCCAGCTTTGCCCAGCGGGGCTATCTGTCTGAAGCACACCTCCTTAGAATGGAACCTGGGGTTCTGAGGCTAGACCCTGAAAACCAATCAGTCTGGCTTCTTCTTTCCCATAGAGGATGGCCCTTGGGGACAGGGGACAGATGCCAGCCTGGTTCATCACAGGCAGACGCAGCATCACAGCCTTACAGCGGGGGAGGCTGGAGCTCAGAGTCTGTTCTGAAGAAGCTCCCCCAAGTCACAGCCCTGGACAGCCTCCCCTAGCTCAGAAGATGGGATCTGCTCAAAGTCACCATGGGTGTGGAGGGGCTCCGAGACTAGTCCTGGCCTCTGTGGGTTCTTCTCCCTTGACCTACCCAGCACGTGGGGAAAACTGAGACAAGCCCTCCCTGCCTGAAGAATCCCAGGAAATGGTCTCACCTGCCCCCCCACCCCCACCCCCCAGGGCCCGACACTCACCAGCCCAGGGACTCTCGCACTCGTACAACATCCAGTGGTCCGCTCGGAAGGGGGCGTGGAACCACATGGAGTGGTCCAGGGAGACCATGAAGTGCACTTTGTGCTGCCCATGGTGCGGCAGCAGCGCCGTGCCCAGGAAGGCGTAGTCGGAGATGTAGGCAGCCACGCAGCAGTGCATCTTCATGTCGCCCTCCCCTGCAACAGATCCCCACACATCAGGCCCGGGCTCCTGGGCATTCCGACTCAGGACCTGCAGGGGCTGGGGAGAGGGGGCTGCAGGACACAGGTTCAGGTCTGCCTGGACTAAGGCATGTCTGTGACGAGGTGGGGGGCAGAGGACAGATGCACAGTCTTTGCTCTGAGCCCCCAAAGGGAGGCCCGATCTCAGTCTGCACAAAGGCACCTTCGGATTCACAGGCCTAGAGGAAAAACCTCTGGACACGCCCTGGCTTCCCCAGACAGGACCTCCTGGGGACGATGAGCACCTTTCCTGGCAGGCTGATACAGCCCTGGTGACCAACTGGGGTGGCTTTCCCGTTCTAAAGGCTCATGAGGAGCCCAGAGAGGGGCAGTACCAGATCCAAGGTCACACAGCGAACAACCCCGGAGCGCTTACCGATGTAGCCCCGGGCCCTCACCCAGAACATCTGTTTGGGCTCCAGGTGCTCTAGCTGGTGCAGGGTGGGTGGGTTTACGACCTTGATCTCAATGGGCACCTCTTGGGCGGCAATTCGGTTCAGGCCCAGTCGGTACTTCTGGTGGAGGTCTGGGTCCCTGCGTAATGGGAGGGGGGAAAAAAAGAGGGGGGGGAGAGGGGGGAAAAAGGGAAAATGGGAGAGGGGAGCCTCATAGCTGACCCCACCTTCCTCCTCAGGATATGCCTGGCGTATCCCCCAAGCTACCCTCTGCTGGAGCAGATGCCATGGCAGCCCTCTCCATCCCTTCGTTGCCTGGTGGAACTCAGTGGCCTATCTGTGGGAGCTGGAAGGCCCTTGGTGGCCACTGCCCAGCTCAGAGCGGGCCATGTGGCCACTGATGCCACAGCCTGTGGCCTGAGGGACCCCAGAGGGGCGGCATGCTAAGTATTTCACACTAACTCCACCTTCTAGACAACTGCCACTACCCCCACCCCCTGGAGAAGGCAGCACTGGGAGTCCAGTGGTCTGGATCCAGTTTGTACTCTTCACCATTCACGATTGGACTCCTTCGGGCAAACAGGTCCTGGCCCTGACGTGGATGAACACTGGCCAGTGAGGGAGGGGCTCATTTCTAAGGAGCTTTCTCAGTACAGTAACTACCACCCTTAGGCTCCTCTGGGGTGGCCATTTTCATCCCTGTCCCATCCATCTCCGTGGTGGAACATTCTAGATGTGCCCTGGCCACCGTGAGAGCCACTAGCACATGTCGCTTGGCTACCTGAGCTCTTGAAAGGTGGCTGGGACAACCGAGAGACTGAATTTTGGGTTCCCTTAATCAACTTCATGCAGCAGTGCTTACCTGATGGGAGAGGGACGGTGCAGCTCCCGGCTCAGGACCCCTGAAGAGCAGCGTCTTCCACTCCTCTCAGCATTGATTGAGTGCTAACTGCATACCAGGCCCCTTGCTTATCCCTCCCATGTCACTAGTGTGACATGACAATTTCCCCAGTCCCTGCCAAGGGCCCTTTCCCACTTCATCCTCACAGCTGCCCCCGGGGGGGGGGGGGGGGGGGCGGCTATCATTCATGCCAATTTGCAACTGAGGGCCCAGAGTGGGAAAGCAACTTGTCCACGCTCACACAGCAAGTAGGGACAAGGCCTGGAACACAGGCCTGTGGGGCTCCCAGGCCCACATCTGTGTGATGTACCCTGCTGCCTCCCTGGCATTCAGAACAAGTCCTGGGAATGGACACAGACCTGGGGTCCCGTTCTGACCCCTGGGCAGAAGGAGACCCCTCCGTCTTTTAGCTGCTCCAGAGCCCTGTCCTCTGCAGAGTCACTTTCAAACGTTACTGGTTGTGATCCAAGGGAGAAATAGACTCTCCAAGGGGAGAGCAGACTGACTTTAACACCCTGGAAGGCCCTGGTGGGGTAGTGGTTACGAGTTGGGCTGCCAGCCGCAAGGTCAGCAGTTTGAAGCCAGCAGCTCCGTGGGAGAAAAACTAGGTTTTCTACTCCTGAAAACAGCCTCAGAAACCCCCAGGGTTTCTGATTTGATGCCAGGGAGGAGGAGGAGAAGGCAAATGCCAGGGCCCTGGTGGAGGAGCGGTTAAAGCATTGGTCACTCTGCTAGGGGCAGATGGGGTGGTCAGTTTCCATAAAGAAAAGTCTGGGAACCCCCGGGGGCAGCTTGAGCCTGCCTATACAATCAATGCCATCTCACAGCACCCACGGTGCCAGGAGCCCTGTGGTTTATCAGCAGGTTGGTAGTTTAAACTTACCAGCCACCTATGGGAGCAAGACGTAGGCTTCCTTAACGGCCCTGAGAACCCTTGGGCAGTGGTCTTCCACCTTCTAATGCCCGGACGCTTGAATCCAGTTTCTCCTGTGGTGGTGACCACCCCCAGCCCTAAAATTACTTCCGTGGCTACTTTATCACGGTCATTTTGCTACGGTGATGGGTCGGGCAACCCACCGGTGGAAAATTGCTGCTAGTCTGTCGCCCAGAATGGACTCCAAACCCAGCTTGGGGCTTGTGAGGCCACCGTTCTGCAGCAGGGGGTGGTGTCATTCATTCAGTGGCCTGGGGAGGTGACTGTTCACCGGCCCCCTTTACGGTCCTTGCGATTTTTAACCACGAGTGGGCTGCAGCGGAGCCCGGGGTGCCTGCGCTGGATCAGCGGGGAATGTCCCGGAGACTCATCCATCCCACCCTCCCCGGGAAACACACCTGGAACAAAGTCTCACCCGAGAATGCCTGCCCCCCCCACCTCCACGCCCTCCCCTCCCCAGAGCGGCCTCTTTTCTGAAAAGTAGCTTGAGCACCCGCCACCCCACCCCACCGCGCCGACTGAAAGCGCTGCCCTCACCTTAAGTACTGGTTGATGAGGGTCTCGTAGTTGGGCAGCTCCTCTGGCGGGGGCACGGTGGGCATGGAGAACTGGTGCTGCACGGGGCTGGGCTGGGTCTGCTGGAAGGAGGCCTGGCAGATGAAGATGGCCTTGCCATGCTGCACGGCCTTCACGGAGCGCACCGAGAAGCTCTTTCCAGTCCGTGTCTGCTCCACCTGGTAGAGCACGGGCACCTTCGGGTCCCCTGCAGTGAGCACAAGGGGCACCGGATTAGAGGCCCGATGGGCACCTGTGCTGCGCTTGTCCTCCGTTCCTTTCTCAAGGCCACACCTCGTGGCCTGACGTGAGACACGGCAGCAGAGAGCCAGGACCCAGATTTCCTGTGTGCGTATCCTGCCGCCGCCGCCGCTCGCGGGCTGTGTGATCCCGCCAGGTCACCTAACCTCTCTGGGCAGCTCACAGCTCCTCCTGAGGAATGGAGACCTTCCTCAGTGCTCTGACCAAGAGACGTGGAAGAAGAACGCTGCATTGTAAAGCGTCTGGGGCACGGGCCAGCCCTGGGCGTGCGTGTTCAATGCAGCCCTCCTCTGGTTCTGTCCATGACCGGGACGCTGTCTAGAGCCCAGAAGCGTACCTGTCGATTGGGGCAGGGGTGGGTACAGTGCCTGTCTTGCCAAGTGAAGCTGCATGGGAACACAGGAGCCATCACCCGCGGGCGGTTTTGCAGTGGCTGTTCTCTCAAGCTCCCCAGCAGACCAGAGCTGCCACCCAGAGAGACCTGCTCTGCAAAGGTGGGGGGAGAGAGAGAAACCCTTGCTCCCCCTTGTTCCCGATTTTCCAAGCTCTCAGCAGTGGCCCGCGACATTCCTCTCTGACAGTCTTTCACCTTCCTATGGGAAAAACTTCAAAAGACTGGTACAGTCCGCCCAGGACTCTTGACTTGATCCTGTAAGCGGCGGAGGAGTGCGCTCCACCGGCATCTTAAATTATTAACTCTCTTGACACACGTGGAGTTTTCCTCTAGGTTTTGCTGCTGAGGCGTGGAGTTGAGAACTATGTTGAAACCAGGCCAGTGGAATGCCCTTTCCACCACACTCCGGTTACTAGAGCCTGCTCCCTGCCCTTGACTTTCCTTTGATAGTCCTTTGTTAACTGTCTCAGACCTTCAACTGCCTGGCGGCCTTAGAAACAAATCATTTGTGATTCACTGACAAATACATGGGACATTCCCCACCTCCACCCCCTGGGCCCAAGCAATTCCAGTTCTCCATTGGTTTGTAGCCACTGTCCAAAGGGGCTAAGGAGAAAAGGGCGGAGCTGGAAGGGGCGCTAATGGGGGGGTGGCCTCAAGTCGTGGTTCTGCCTCCCTGGGAGCTTCTGGAGGAACGTCACTCTCCAGCGTTGGTAGGACTAGGCAAGAGAGATCACTCAGCTGTGACCGTCAAAGGCACATTTGGGGAAAGCGGTGACACAGCTGGCACTGGGCTCTGGATGAAGCAACCAATTCAGAGAAGCGAAGTAACGACCCCCACCTCCTCAAGACACAGTAGCGCAGCCTGTTCCCTCCCAGAGGTGGGAGGCATCCAGCATCCGGGAAATTTACAACCAACCTGCATAAACAATGGGATTTTGCTCTGCACTAGCACAAAGGTAAGGGCTGGGTGGGGCTGCTAGGTAGCCCGGGGCTTCCCAGCACTGAGTCGAAGAGCAGGGCTGGGGAATTATGGGTATGGCAATATGTGTGTGTGGGGGGGGGGGAGGAGTTCTCTTATTATTTAAAAGATTTTTTTTGGAAAAAAAAATCAAAGAAAAACATCACAACTGCCTTCTAATACAAATCACAGAATGATAAATTAAGCCAAGTCTTCCCAGCTGGGTTGACTGAAGGGAAAAAACAAAAACAAAACGTCATTGTCAGCCATTCAACACGGGCCTCATCAGGACTTGAAGACGAGGACTCTCACTGGGGCCCTGGCCCTAGGGCAAGCAGACACACCGGACTGCTAACCTGGATGTATGCAGTTCAAAGACTCCCTCCGGTCCTTGGGAGGAAGATGAGGCTCTCAGAATGACAGATCCGCCAGGAGTTGGAATCAACTCTAGGGCAGTGAGTTTGGGTTGATCCGATGAGGGAGAGGGAGAGGGTGGGAAAGGAAATGGGATTTCTGGAAAGAAAGCTTGGCTTTTCAGATTGCCTCTGATCCCAGAGTGACAGAAAAGCCTCCTGCCGGTTGGGCGCTCTTTTCTCCAAGCCAGGCTGCCCTCACCCCCCAGCCCCTTGCACAGGTTCTAACCCATCCAAGGATCCAATCAAGCACTGGCACCATCAGGCACCAACTCTGGTGCCATTAAGGGTCAGAGAACAAACAAACAGTGTCTGTCAGCAAAGGCGCCCTCCGTGGTTCACATTCATCTCTTGGCTCCGAGAGAGACTGGAATCCTCTGCCTCCATTTTGCCCCCAGCTCCAGGAGGAAATGGCTCCTTTGCCGGCTCCTCTCCCCCGTAACCTCAGGCAGCCCTCCAAGATCAGGAGGTGGCGGCGGCTGGGGCCCCAGGCCTGGGCTGGGGGTGGGGAGGGGGTGGTTTACCTGCCCGAACAAAATAGCAGTGCAGGGAATGCACGTGGACGTCTTCGCTCACAGACTTGGCTGCAGCCACCAGAGCCTGCCCCACGATCTGACCCCCAAACAGCCGCTGCGTCGAGGGCACCCAGTAATGCCTTCCTCTGCGGGAGGAGAGGAAAAGTGGGAAAGACGGGTGTGGGTGGGCAGAGCGGCGGGGTGGGTGAGGCGACTCTTCCGCTCCTCACTTCAGGACCCCTCCACTTGAGGATCCGCTGGGGCCATGGGTGAATGAATGGCAGGGTCTCTCTCGCGGGCAAGCCATCTAGGTACATGACTCCGCAACTCCAGGGCCTTCCTGACCACCAGAACCCCTGACTCTGTGGATTCCAGGGGGGCTCACTGGTCTTACACGAAACGGATGGGGGCCAGACAGAGTAAGTGGACACCGCTGAGACAGTTTCAATCTTGGGCAATACCAGGGTCCTCGGATCGCAAGTGCAGCATTTCTTCCAGAGACAGAAGCCTCAGACCTTGCTGGAGTGGACCCAGATGGACCCCAAGAGCTGAGCTGGGGATGGATGGACTACCGGTGGCCTGGCCCCTTTACTCCTCCACTCTGACAGCCCAGTTCTTCCTAAAAAACAGTTCCAGAGCTGGAAGGGTGCAGTTGAGGAACCCAAATCCTAGACGTGAAAAAACTCCCCAAGCCTGTGGGCCTGAAAGACTGCATCTCCACAGGGCAACGCATGACAAAAGAGACCTCCAGGAAGTTGTATGCAAGCTGTTGAAAATGGGCAGAAGGAAGTCCTGGTGGTGGTTAAGGCACTGAGAGACCCACCCAAGTATCTGGGGCCTCCCAAGGAGAAAGACGAGTCAGGCAGTCAGCTACCTTAAACGACTTACAGCCCCCACAGCTAGCCGCTTGTCCCACTGGGTCCCTATTCCAGGCGGCGGATTTGGGTTAGGTACTTGGTACAGGGCGGCAGCGAGGTTAAAGGGCAGCGATCGTTTTCTGTAACACCGGTTTTGGGGGCCAACGCAATTGCCTCCCCAGCTGCTGTCAATGAGCTCCAGTGAAGCTAGCAAGGTTAAGAGGCAGCAAGCTTGGACCCCAGGACGGGCAGTGCGCTACCACGCCGTGAGGAAGGGCTATGTATGGAAGAGGCGAAGGACCGGGGACAAATGGAAGCAGCTGGGCATCCAGAGATGGGAGTTTTAAACCTGTCCAGCTGTGTGCCCTCGGGCGCGTCACCGTCGCCTCTGGGCTGGAATTCCCCCAAGGGCCGACTGCGCTCAGGTCACCAGCTCCAGGTGCTCGGATCGCACGGGCCTCGGCGGCATGGCGCTGCGCAGGGCCGGCGAGGGGGCGGAGGGAGGAAGCCGCCTAACCCTTTCTGTGCAGGCCAAGGCTGCACGGCGCGCAAAGCCCGTCCCTGTTCCGGCGCTGGGCGGCACGGGGTTGGTGGCAGTCGCGAGCAGGAGTCTCCGTCCGGGGGCGCGGGCGAGGTGCTGCCAGCTACCTGAAGAGTCCCTCGTCCAGAGGCTCCAGGTTGAGCACGCTGGTGACCAGGACGCTGCGGAGGTCGCCCGGGGAATCGCCGCCGCCCTGACCGCCCTCCGGGGCCTGCGAGGACGACATCTTGCTCTCTGGCTCTCGGGACTGCGCTCTGCGCTGAGGGTCGGCACGCGGAGACCTTGTGCAGACCCCCTAAGCTTCCGGCAGGCCGCTGGCTCGCCAAGCCGGAAGTACCCTGCGGGACCGTGGGGGAGGCGGGACTCCAGATCTGATTGGCGGGTGTTCCCGTCGGTCTTCTTGTAGGCGTGTCTGGGCGGCTGCAACAATTGGAGAGAGTGGATGCCAGTCTGGGACTCCCGTGTGTGATTGGGCACTCTGTGAGAGGGTGGAGCCTCGAGGCTAAATAATTAGGGCTGCGGTCGCTTTTCGCCTGTCAGACGCCCCTCTCCCCTGTCGTTAGGCTCCTCCGATGCTTCATTCCCGCCGGGGGCGCCCAACCGCTCGGGGACTTAGGTTACTGTGCAGACCCCTCAAGGAGACTTCTGACCCTTGGTGTCATCTGTGAGCCCCTGGTGTGGGCTGAGGGGGTGGCTATGGAGCTGGGCAGCTGCTTCGAGACCTACGAGGACTTCAAGGAGTGCTTCAGCGCCTACAAAAAGGAGAGCAAGTGCTCCTTCGTCCCCAGAGACTGCGTCTCCGTTCGCTTCCACAACCTCAACCATGGCACCTCCATCCGCGAGGATATACTGTAAGGGCGGGGCGGGGCGGGGCGGGGCAGGGCAGGAGGGTGGGGAGGGGGCGGGCAGCCTGGAGGAGGAGGCGGTCAGGGGCGGGGGTGGGCGGGGGGTGCTGTCTGCCCCTGGGCTCCGACTGCACTTCGGGAGCCCCTGGCTCCGCGGTGTGGAGACGGAAGGAAAGCCCCGCCGGCGTTGCTTTCCCACCACCCACTTCACCTTCACGCACGCAGCCCTTTCTCCCCAAAGCCTCGCCAGAGTCCACGAGAGCCGAGTCGGGCCCCCATTTTCCGAGCAACCCGCAATATTGCAGACACCGTGAGGCCTTCCCGGCCGGGCGAGAGAGGCGTTCGCCTCGTGCTCCGTGCCCGGCCGTAGCAGGGCAAATGGTCATTCATTCATTC
>PVJH01026834.1:0-13746 GCA_004026705.1 Nesogale talazaci
CCACCACCCCCCCCACCCCCCCGCGTACCCAGGGCTTTTGTTCAGAGCACCCAGTTGCTTCCTTGAGAAAGTGGGGTGGGCAAAGCCAACGGGGGCAACTGACATTCATGTCAAGGTGACAATAGGGAGAAATCTTTCCGTAGTGCAAGATGCGGTCAAGTTTTCAAATTTGAAGGAGACAGCGCATTACTTTTTTGGAGGGGAAGGGGTGATGGTAGGGAGAACTGCCCAAACAAACTTTTGTTACCTAGAATACGTGGTCCTACATTGTAGAGCTAAAATAGAAATCAAAACCTGTCCTAACACTTATCCAGGTGTCCATCGTCTCGGATGTTTCCAAGTCCAAGCCCAGACCAACCCACTGCATCGTCAGTGCTGAACCACCGCACTGATCTATGCACGTGGATCTATTTCCCTATCATTATATATAAATACATGCCTGTATTAGACCTCTATAAATGTCTTCTGCCTCCTAATCCTTTCCTCTGTTTCCTTTCACTTTCCTCTTGTCCCACTATCATGGTCGACCCTCATTCGGCTCTCAGTAACACCTTTTGGCCGCATTGCCCTGGATCAAGCCCCAGCAGGCATCTCACACCCATTGGTTTTTAAAGGCTGCAATCTTTACAGAAGGGGGCCACCAGGACTTTCTCTAGCTGAGTGACTGGATGCGTCCCCATTCCCCCACAATCATCCAGCTAGCAGCCAAGCAGCCTTTTAAAAGAAGGGGATCCTGATGGGAGAGTGTAGGCGTGTCATATTTCCAGGCACCAAATGCTGAGGCTGACTTTCGAAACAGCTCTCCATCATACATCCTTGAGCATTACGATGGGGGAGGGAGACATGGGAAGTACCAGAAAGCACAAGTCCTTTGACAGCTGTTGGGGCTCAACTGAAGAGCTTAAGCCATTAGTCGGTTACGTGTGTTTGGGGAGCACTGGAGGGGGGTTCTCCAACAGCCAAGAGTACTTCCAAGAGCCTGTGAAGCAGCTTTGATGTCTGCGGTGACAGGGAGAAGTACCTGGTGCCTGTTCGTCTACACAGCCTCCTGTCCGCTGGCAAGCTCATGTTCATGCCAGCTGTCTCGCTCCAGTGGGAGGACCTGAATTGCAGTGGAAACCAACTAGTTGTGTGTGTGTGTGTAGTTTGTGTGTCTGTCTGTCTGTATGTCTACAGTGGCCTCAAATGGTCAGAGAGAATTGAAGACCACTGTCATTCACCAGCCATGGTGTTTCTTAACAGCCACTTCCACTAAGCATCGGTTCAGGATGATGTGTTCAATTTTCAGACCCCTGCTCCTCCGGCTCTGTGTAAACACCATCATTATGGCTGTTAGTGTTTCTGTGGCTGAGCCAAACCCCCTGGGGTAATGGGATCCACCTTAACTCCCTCCTGGCCATCAGCTGGAGACTCCCAAGGAGACACAAGGGAAAGGCCTTTGATTCTTGAAAGACAAAGTGGATTCCCACTTCCCCCAAGTTTCACCAGTAGCTCCGAAGGAAAAACGAGCTTTCACCTCCCTTGAATGAGGGACTGCGGCCCACAGGGTTGACAGTTCATATCCAGCAGCAGCTCTCCAGGAGCAAGGCTGGGTCTCCTCCTCCCACCTAGCGGCAGTGATGCCCACAAACACAAAAAGAGAAGATCAAGAATCAGGATCAAATTAAAAAAAAATCAAGCCTTTCTCTGCAAAATAAAATGTCTTATTAAAAAAAAATTACAGTCTTAGACACCTGCAGGGGCAGTTTTACCCTGTCCTGTAGGGTCCCTTCAAATCAACTCCCCTAAGTTGCTGTTAAATGGGGATCAGACTGTCCAGGGGTTATGGGATTGTCCCTCAAGAATTTGGGGGTTGTGGGAGGTTTAGAAGGGCTCCGGGGCCTGCCAGAGCAGAGGGTTACACTCCATCAAGCATGATAGCCAGCAGGACAGTTTTTAATTGCCAGGGGCAGGTGTTGAGTGATATACACACCCCCCACCCCCCAGAATAGCTTTGGGAACTGATATATATCACGGGGTAATCTAAGCTTTATATTCTCTGGGAACTCAGAAGAACACTCTGGCCAAGGTCTTGGGTTTGAAGTTACCTGGTGGCCTGGAGTCCAACCTCATCCTCATCCTAGCTGCTCCATGCTGGGCAAGTTTTCCTGAGCCATTCTTACCTTCCCTGTTTTATCAATTTTCTGCTTTTCCTTGCCCTCCACCCTCCCAACCCCAAGTCTTCATGTGACACAGCAGTCGCTCCCTCAAAATTACAGCTACGTCTTCCTTATGCATGGCCAGCTTGCTCTCTGCCAGTTGTTCTCTGCCCCTGCTACATGGTCACACTGGGGATGCAGTGTGAATCTGGACGGCCCACTCCCCTCTGCATAAGAGCGGTGGTTAAAAGCCCACTCCTTTGCCCTCGGTCATCTCTGCGCATCGCCAGTGTGGGAAATACGCCTGTTCATTTTGTCTTGTATTCCTGCCTGCCCGCACACTCAGTCCAGTTCCATCAGGGAGCCAGTGCCAGGTTCTGGGAAGCTGGGCAGACATGAATAGCTCCCTCCCTTAAGTCGTGTGAGCTGAGAGTGCTACTGCCCCTCTCTAGTCCTGGGCTTTCTTCATGGGAACTTAGGGTGTCAATGCAGGGTTCCAGGTACCCCAAGTCGCTGTGAGCATGGCATGCCTGTCTTCGGTGGCATGTTTGGCATGGAAGAAAAGCCCTGAAAGTTTTGGCTCTTAAGAAGCATTGAACCTGTTGTGACACTTGCCATTCACTGACGGGGGCTGACGAAAGGGGAAAGGGATAAAGGGAGCTGATCTGTCAGCCCTGGTGACCCAATGGTTACACACTGGGCTGCCAAGCTCAAGGGCCACAGTTCAAAACCACTAACCGGTGTTTTTGCCAGTTTCTCTGCTGGAGAAAGATGTGGCTTTCTACTCCCAGGCAGAGTTATGGCCTCAAACCCACAAGGGGCAGTTCTAGCCTATATAGGACAGACGGGGTGGGTCCCTGGGAATCCGGGTGACCTTGGTGGCAGTGAGGTGGGAGAGATTTTTCAGAATACGTGGAATTGGGAAGGGGAAATAAAAAGTCACATCCCAGTGGTAGGTGAAAGGACTTGGTACTAGGTAGGTACCATTTCCTCGGCAAAGAAGGTCTTGCATAAGAGGCCAGCTCGGATCTGTTTGGGCCGAGCTAAGTCTCCTTCCCTGGGTTGATCCAACCATCCACAAGGCGAACTTCACGGGTCCCGCGGACCCTGGAAGGTTCAGCATTGGGCTGCTAACTGCAACGTCAGTGGTTCAAACCCACCAGCCGCTCCACAGGCGATCACGGCAAGGCTGGGTGGGCTCCTCTAAGCATCAACCATCTCAGAAGCACTCAGTGGAGCCTCAGTGAGTGGCGTTCCCTGGGAGGCAGACCGTAGCTCATACAGATTCCGGCAGAAAGATGACTGCGCCTCTGTCTTTGCCCAGCCGTGCTGGTGAAGGTTCCCAGGCACTGCTCATATCGTGGTTATGTATTGGGCTATTGTCAAGAAGGCCAGCAGATGGAAACAGCAAAAGACAGATGGGGCCTTTCTCCTGCGATAGTGAGCAAGTCTTGGAAACCCATGGGAGCAGTTCTGCGTTGTCCTGTGGGGTTGCAGGGTTAGTCCCGGTAGACTAGAGACACAAAGTCATAAACACGCACATGTTTGTAAGAGTGAGGTTTAAGTAGAAGAGGAATGGGACATTGAGAAAGCACCCCAACCCAGTCCAGTCCAAGGTCATAAGTCCAATATTAGCCCCTATGCCCTATACCAGTCTATAAAGTCTTCTTCAGACTCATGAAGCACATGCAATGACAGCAGGACAATCACAGGCCAGTGGGTGCAGAGTCTTGTGTATCTCAGTGCTCAGGGACTCAGGGACTGGAGTCTTGTGTCTTGTCAGTAGAGCGTCTCCAAGGGGGAAAAAGGCTGTGAGATTTCCCAGAATTCTCAGGGGAAGCCACGCCCACCCAGAGGTCTCCTTGGCTATCTCCAGATTGACAGACTAGACTCCACCCCTAGACTCCCAATCCTGACATTGACACGATTACATGACTGCCACAGTTGCAATGAGTCAAAATGCACGGGAGGGCAGAGCGCAAGCCTACAGGTGCCATTGGAGGTACTAACTGCAAAGCCAATCGTTCAAAACCACCCGAATCATTAGGCTGTCGGCTCCTGTCACGATGTGAAACTCAGGGGTGAGCCTACTCTCTCAGACAGGGCCGCCGTGAACCACACTGGACTTCATGGCAAAGCGTTGCCAGAGTTTGTGAAGGAAGATAGAGATCATAAGGATAAAAATGAAAACTTGCACGTGCACGATGCACTTTCATGTGTGTGTGTGTGCGCGCGCACGCGCGCATGCCTCTCCTCAATACTGCATGGAATACATTGATGCTGAAAAGTGGTGTTCATCTCTTGCCTTGGCTCCCCCCTCCCCTCCCCCTCATACTCTAAAATCTTAGTTGATTGTGCACTTGGAATCCAAAGACCAGAAGACCCTGGCTCCCTCCCATGTTCTCAGACATAGCACTTGCTGTTAGGCACTGAGGAGACCCAAGCTTCATGGGGAGGGGAGGCTGTTTTGTAATTTGCCAACACCAGCTGTCCCCTTATGCAACAGCCAGAGAAGGACCCGTGTGTCCCCCTGTCTCACTGCCCTCCAGTCAACTCCAACTCACCGCGACCCTGAAGGACATGGGAGAACTGCCCCTGCAGGAGTCGAAAGCCTCATGTCTCTCCAGTGGCACAACAGTGGTTTTGCACCGCCGACCTTGTGATGAGTACCCCAGACCCGATTCAAACGTCGAGCCGTCTCTGTCAAACCACTTGCGGGTCACTTGTCGGTGACATCCGGGTTGCAGGGAAGCATCACTCTGTGGGGAAACTTCCTTTGGGAAGTGACGTTTTTGACACAAACCCGGGAACTGCATCTTCCTCTGACTGTCGGGGAGTCACGAACAGGTGGGAGCATTATGTATCAACGATTGTGTTCGCAAGAAATTGATTTCATCCTAAAATTACACGAATTCGTTGCTAGAGTTGGGTGTCATCCCGAAATGCACCACTTAGCCATAAAACGCAGTGCCAGAGACACCCTTCTGAGAAGTTGTTAATCTAGTGTGTAATTGCTTAAGTAAGTACATTAACTATAGTGTCAACTACCTGTTCTCCGGCACCTCAACCATGGTCGGGGGGGGGGGGGGGTGCGCGGGCGCGTTATCACACTCGACACCTGTGCTACATAAAGTCAGAACAATCAAGTGTACCATGCAGGGTGCCGCCTCCTTGCCAATCTTGCAGTCACAAGAAGGCATGGAGACCTTGAAGCGTGTGTGAAGTTCAAAACACTGTGAAAAGTTCTCCTAATAACCCGACTGTGTTTGTATCAAAGACAGCACCGCTTTATTCCCACGGCTTCAAAAGATCCACGTGCAAAAGAAAGAAAAAAAAACAAAACTTTTTATGCACATGGCCACTTGATCGGCTTCAGCCCCCCCACCCCGCTTCACCCACACCCACGCGCAGAAGTGCTGCTTTGGGTGCTCTGGGAATTCATTCACTTCAAGTCTGTCCTTGGCAGTTCCTGGCGGGGAACACATTCCAGTTTCTGTTCTATTTTGCACCCAGCGGATAACTTGACGGCCTAGCAGGCTCAAACTGATTAGTTATCTGGCTGCGAACCAGGCACCCAGTTCCCCAGCCATGAAGGTGGTGGTTACTTTCCCTCGTCCTCACATAAACTTTGGCGGGGGGGGGGGGGTGGCGGGCAGGGGTGGTTAAGAAGGGTGTGCCAAGCCTGCGTTTTCTGCTAGAGCATTTTCTTGAACTTGGTGCGAGAGTCTGTCTGCAGTCATCGCCGAAAATAACTGGAGGGACCTGGCAATCCTGTGAGCTTCAATCTGGCCTCCCAGCCACAAGGCAGGTGGATGAACGTCTTCAATCAGAGCAGACGGCCCTTTCTGACCAGACCTGCTGCCAGCCAGCCAGTGGTGGGCGAGGATCTTGAAATACTAAGGCCGCCTCATGGAGCCCGTGGCTGTGCAACCCTGATGCCCCGGAGGAAGGAGCCCCAACCCCCTCCCCCACCAACCAAACTCACTGCCATCGAATCAATGCCGACTCATAACAGCACTGGGGCACCACAGATGGGGGGTGGGGGCGGGGGGGTGTGGACACAAACTGTGGCTGTGGCTGCGGCTGCCTGCACTTCCCTGACTCTGGCACTGAGCTGCAAGCTCCAAGGTCAGCCGTTCAAACCCACCAGCTGTTACAAGGGAGAATGATGGAGGCTTTCTGCCCCAGCCAGGCGTTAATCATGGAAAGCGGCAGGGGAAATCCTACCCTGCCCTGCAGACAGGGGGAGTCAACGTGACCTGATGGCAGTGACCCGGGCTTGGATTTGAGCTGGTCTTGGATCAGCACTGACTGGTCATGAGCATTGCTAGCAGTGAGGGTTCCAGTTCCTTGCTTCCACGCAGGACAGTGCCGAATCCCCCATGAGGATTCCCGGGGCCTGAAATCCTCACCAAAGCAGAGGGCCACCCCTTGCTGCAGCACTGTCAGGAGCACTCCCTTCTCTCTAAGGCTCCCGGGGCCTTGGTGGCTCAGTGGTTCAGGTGCAGGGCTGTCGTCACTCATGGGTTGGGTGTTCCCACTTGACAAGGGGCTGACAGCGTGTCTGCGTTTGGTCGTTGATTTTAGAGAGCTAGGCACACGCTTAGCGGTGGCTTGAGAAAGCCAAGTTCATCTGAATTCAGCTGCCCTTCAGGGCAGAGCAGAGCAGCCCCTGGCGGGGGGTGAGGGGGAGAGTGTCTTTACAAAGCCGACAGCCTCGTCTGTCTCATGGGGAGCCTTTGGGTGGGTTCGAACTGCTGACTGTCTCACCAGCAACAGGGTGTCCAACCATGAGATCCAGAGAGAGCGGGGCTGTTCATTGGCACAGCTCACTTTGGTGCCTCTGAGAACTCTATACTGCGGTGGAACAGGGTGCTTCATAGGGGGCGAAAGAGCCCAGAGGGGCCATGGACTCGCTGACGGATGCAAATCTGTTAATGTGGCAGCATGGCCAGACTGGAAGCCCGGCCTCTCCAGGGATTGAGCCTCTTTAGTACCAGGAAGACCTCTAAGAGTGCCTGCTGCTCCCCTCTTCCCTGAAGTTCAGGCCAATCATCAGCCTGCATTTTTCCGATCCAATCTGACACCTGCCTTGACAACTTCTGAAAGGAAGCATCCGGTCCAAGATATATATATATATTTGGTTGTGTCCCATAAAACGTTATTCTCAGAAACCCACAGGGACAGTCCTAACTCATCCTAAGTTGGCTCCAGTGACCTCTGTGTTTCCTCGGCCTTCGTCTCGTGTTGCTACCAGAGGTTGTCATCCGAAGAGACCTTCCAGGCAGGAGTCTCAGGATGTGGAATACTGCCCTGCAACTACCCCCTATCCCCCCCACCCCCCACCCCCCCATCCCCCCGCTGCTAGCTCCCATCTCCCAGCATAGAACAGGAGGTCAGGCAGACAGAGGGAGAAAGCCCTTGAGAAGCAGGTGTGCCAGGACACCTACGGACGCCCTGCTTTCCCGCCTGTTACAAAAATGACCAGGCCTCTCTGGCATGTGCTCAGAGGCGATTTTAATTACCTCCAGTCCGATGGAGATGGAAGGAAGGTCACAGGGGCCGGGGGAGGGGGGGGGGGACTGTTGGAGTTTTCTTTCTGTGGGGTGGTGTTGGGGGAGAGGAGGCGGGCGATTGTTTGCTGGGGGAAAAGGGAGACCTTTCAAAGTCGAGGACACTTCCCCGGTGCCACCCGGAGTAAATCACAGTGTAAACGATGCGATTATCCCCTGCAGAGGAATCGAGTGTGGCTTTATGGGATTCTTCACCAAGCACTTAGGAATAATCTGATATAAAACAGCAGGGGTGGAGAGTAATGACAACTTCAAATTAGTTTAATGAATGTTTACATTTAAAAAAAAAAAAAGAAGATTTTCTGCAAACCTGAAAATACCAAGTGACAGCTTCCTTCTGATTCTGGGCCCTGCCTGGGGGCAGCGACCTCCACAAGCCTGCCTATTCTGCTGGACGGAAGGGGTGGCCGGACTTAACTCCTTCTGTGCCGGTGTCAACCGGCTTCTCCTCTGGTGAAGGGGGTTGGTGGTGGGGTGCTGCAGGAGGAAGGGGGGGGGCCTGTCTCCGAGCTGCCCCCTGAACAAATCGCCCCAGTATTTCCATCAGAAAGGCTGAGTCGACGTGGACAGGAACATCTGGTGTAAGTCAGCCCCAAGTCAGTCCAGGAAAAAATAAATTTCTGGCGCTCCACCTGCTGCTGAGGTCAGTGCTCCACCCTACCGCCCCCACCCCCACCCCCCACCTCCCGCCCAGCCCCATCCGTCCAAGAGGGGCTTGATGGGCTGCAGATGCCAAGGGCTTTTTTTAGCGGGATCTTGGCAGGGAAGCCGTTGGTAGAATGCCACAAAGAGAGGGGGTGAGGGGGGTGGGCCGACTGATAAACCATTATACTGTGTGAAAGGCCCCCACCCACCCCAAATCCATTCAGGGCTTCTGGGCCATTTCCCTCTCCACCCACCCCCCACCCCCATTTCTGAGAGATGAAGAGAGATTCGTTTTGACAAGGGGGCAGCCGGGAGAAATACATGGCTCACATTCACGGGGCACAGACCTCAGGGCCTTTGGGGCCAAAACCAACATTTGCATTTCAGGTCTAATTCCCCAGCACTGCCCGGCCAGCTGCCTCTGGTCTTAACCTGGTGTTCTCTGAGCACGTTTTTGGGGCAGTTCCTTTGGTCCCCAAACCCCAGGTCCTCCCCGAGTCCGCCAAGGGCTCCTTGACCTCCTGACATCCCTTGAGCCCGGTTCTATCCACAGAGGACCAAGCCCAAGGTGGCATGCTCCCCATACCACAGGAGCAGAGAGAATCTGAACAAAGCAGAAACAGAGACTTGGGCCCCGAAAGCCTCCACGGAAACATCTGGAAAATTCCACGAAGGGATGTAGAAGCAGGCCTTCTAGCTCAGCCTCTCAACCATCACTCAGAGAACCTAATCTTAGACATGGGAGTGGGATGTTTCATTGTTTTTCTTACCAACGCCCCCACCCCATCCCCACCACCATCCTGGCATGCCAGCCAATACCTCAGGTAAAACTCTGAGAAAAATTCAGGGGCCTTCAAGATCCAGGAAGAAGTGGAATAAAAATAGCGCTCTGGGAGGGAGGGAAGCCCTGCTTTTCTCTCTGGGAGCCGAGGAGCCCAAACATGCACACAGCCTGCCTGGGTCACATATGTCCAGGGTCCCTGGTGAGGACAGAGGTGGGCTCTAGGTTAATGGGAATGTTGGGTGTCAGAACTCAGCTTTGCTCTGGAGATTGGCATAGCCAGACCTCGGGGTGGGGGCTAGGGGTGGAGATAAGGGTGCCCAGAGAGAACAACTTGGACTGAGTCAGGGCTAGGGACCCCGTTTTCTCTCCACCACCATTGGGATTGTGGCAGCTGTGTACTTGGTGTCAATTTCATGATTGGGAGTGTAGGGGTGGAGTCTAGCATGTCAATCTGGAGATCGCCAATGAGACCTCTGTGTGGGCATGGCTTTCTCTGAGAATTCTGGGAAATCTCATGGTATTTCCCCCATGGAGGTGAGAGACTATAGATTCAGTCTCTGGGAGTCAGTCTACTGACAAGACAAGATGGTGGCATGCTGATAGATCCTGAGTCCTGGCACCTGGAGGAACCGGAGGAGAAGCCACATGGACTTGTCCTGATGGAACCTGACCTCTGGAGCTGGAGAAGCCACAGAGAGACCCCTGCCAGTGCTGAGATGGTTCTACTGCCAATGGATACTACTGATGGACCCTGAGCCCTGGAAACGAGGAGCCAGCCCTCGGATGTCTCTACTGCACGTGCTTCATGAATTGGAAGAAGACTTTATAGGCTGGTATCAAACATATGGGCTAATATCGGACTTACAACTTTGGACTGTGTTGGGAGGCTTTCTTAATGTTCCATTCCTCTTGTATATAAACCTTTCCCTTATATCCATATGCGTGTCTATGAATTTGTTTCTCTAGTTTACCCGGACTAACAACACGGGGTATTGATAACATCATTCGTGGGTTATCCTGGTCAAACATCCCATTCACTCACCCTGTATGTCATGGCTAGAACTTCTGCTCTTTGGTTAAGAATGTCATGTTAGCTGGTATTGATGATTTGGGAGGGGCCTTCTATGACCAGCAGGCGGATTGTTCCCCACACCTGCACTCTGTGAATGTGGCTAGGAGTTATACGAGGGATCACATCAAGGGTCTCCTTGCTGATAAGGGTTTTATTTCAAGAGACAAAAAGCAGAGTGATTTGTTTATGATTGGCGCTCCTTAGCAGGGTTTCATGAATGGACACCCATCAAATGTCCCCACACAGGAAAGAAAACCAGCCCACTGCTGGCATGTAGAAAGAGCGAGGCTAAAGAACAACATGAGAAACGATGATCCGGACTGTTTGAAGGACTTTGGTGGGTTACCTACTCCTAGAGGAGGTCTGGTAGCCAAGTGAGTTACTCACTGGGCTGCCACCCACAAGGTCGGCAGTTCAAAACCAACGACTGCACTGGGCACCCTTGCTCCCCTCTCCTCCCCACCCCCCGAGGCCCGGCTATGCCAATCTCCAGGGCAAAGCTGGGTTCTGACACTCACCGTAGAAAATCGAGCCTTTCTAGGGCTGCGAGCAGTTACCGTCTGTGAAACCAACAGGGTCACGTCAGACTCCACTCCACAACACTGAGAGAGAGCGTCCACTCCTAAAGATTGTTGATTGACTAGCAAGTGTTCTCCCCTTCATCCCTGGCTACTACACCTCAGAGGTGCCCGCCCACCCCTCTCTGGGGTGCTTGTGTGTTTCCAGGATGCCGGACCGGTTTCTGTAGCGCTTCCAGATTAAGATGGACTAGAAAGAAGGGATTAGTGATCTACTTCTGAAAACCCTATCAGTCAGGAGGGGTCTGATCCCTTTGCGACTGGAGCTGCCTTGAATTGGGGGCAGACTTGCTGGTGGTTAACAACAGAGACCAACTCCTGTCTCCTCTGTCTTTCTTATGTCGGTAAAAGTGGCTGGATCCTCCCCGCTGCTCAGCCCATGCACAAGAAATCATGCCTGCTCTCTCTCACTCTACCCCTTGCACAGCCAGCTCACTTGCAAACGCTGCCGACTCTCCTTTGCAAGCACTCCATCTGTGGACCTGTTGCATGGCTGCCACTGGGGACCAGGATGGAACTAAACTGGATCATTGCAAAAGCCGCCATCTCGAATCCCTGCTTCTGTCCTGGGCCACCTGAAGGCCATGCTCCAGGCAGCAGTCACCGCAGATCCTAGAAGATAGTCATTACTGAATTCTTGACAGAGCTTGGTGATGGTGGGGGGGTGGGGGCAGGGGCGGGTGGAGAACAAAGCAAGACAGAGACAGACTTCATCCTAAGTCAAGAAGCCTGAACCTGTGTGTTCACTTCTGGGGACTCCAAGACCCACCCTAACTTGGGGTGGAGAACAAAGCAAAACAGAGACAGACTTCATCCTAAGTCAAGAAGCCTGAACCTGTGTGTTCACTTCTGGGGACTCCAAGACCCACCCTAACTTGAGAACCATGGCTTGCAAACACAAGTTGGAGCTGAAGTACCCTTAAAACTGGAGGGGAGGTTGTGCATGGGACTGCGGCCCACTGGGATGGAGGTTCAATTCCAGCTCCACAGAGCAAAGGCTGAGCCTCCTACTCCCACCACCTGAGGGCAGTGATGCACCCCCCCCCAAGAAAAAAAAACCTGGAGGAGGGGGGACAAATTCAGCCCTGGGCAGGGTCCTGCTGGATTGATGCCCCTGATGCCCCTGACCCCTCAGTTCAGGTCCGTCCCCCTCAGACCATTGATTTCCTCAATCCTGGCTTCTTACTTTTCCCTTAACACTTCATAAATGGCCCTTCACCCTACCTCCCTCTCGCCAAGAAGTTCTTCTCCTGGACGCCCACTTCACCTCGCTGCCTATTGATCTCTGCTCGGCCAGCCCCTTCCTGGAGCCACCTGGCCCACCTCAGCCACCAGGACTGCCCTCCACCTCCCACAGGCATGCATGCTCTCTCCCCACCACACCCACCCCAGCAGATGCTGACCAGATTGCAGTGGCATTGCAGAGTAAGCCAGGCTAGCACAGGAAGTTAGCTGTCTCTCCCCCCAATCCAGCCACAGAAAATCCTTTACAATCCCATTTGTGCTTGGGAGGGGGAGGGGGGTACCTCTTAGGATGGGGGAGGGAGGGAGGCTACCTGATGAAAGAGAATGATGCCCCCTTGCCCTGTGACCCAGAACCAGTCGAGAGGACACCCACCTGCCGAATGGTGAGGATGATGAGTGCCCACCTGGAGCTGCCAGCCTTGAACTCATGGGACTCGGAAGGCGGCACCGTTCCCTAGCCAACTGAGAGCCAGCAAACACAGGCTCCCAGCACAGAAGCCAAATGACTGGGGACAAATGCAAAACAGCTTGATTCCAGTGACAGACGGGACCTTTTTGTTCAACTCAGGTCTGAGGGGGCTGTTCATACAGAGTTCTGTATGAACTCTGTCTCA
Organism: Nesogale talazaci; assembly: GCA_004026705.1. Lineage (NCBI taxonomy): Eukaryota > Metazoa > Chordata > Mammalia > Afrosoricida > Tenrecidae > Nesogale > Nesogale talazaci. The sequence continues at coordinate 12,650 of PVJH01026834.1, forward strand.
CATGTCACAACCCTCCTTCATAGGGACACACAGCATAGAGGCTTAGGGGCCAAGCTGTTTATCACCACCTATTGGTAGGAAAAGGCTTCCATTCCAAAAAACAAAAATCATTATTTGAAGGCGGGATGGTGGGGGCCGGGGGGTGGGGGAGCTAGTAAATAGTGCTGATGGGACTTACTCTGTTATCAACCATTAGTCGAGTAAGTGGCTCTTCAGGATGGGCGTGATGGTGAGGTTGGGGAAGGAAAACTTCTCAATGTCAATAAGTGGAAAGGAAGCGGCAGTTAATGAAGAGAGGTCGTGCAGGGGTCAGCAAAGACCGAAAGACAGTACCATCAGGTAAAACCAAGACCTGCTCCTGGGTCTGGGGTCTCACCTGCTTCGGCATCAGCAAGACAAGCTGACAGAGAACCAAACTTAAAACCCCACGCCATGAAACTAACCCTGGCTTATGGCCACCCGGAAAGACACGGCAGAACTGCTGTCCTCGGGGTCCCCAAGGCGGCCTGTTCACCTGCCTGAGTGCAGACTTTCACACCTGCCCCTGATAGCACAGCTGGCAGGTTTGACCACTGACCTTGAGGTTGCTGAGACAGCAACATAGCAGTGGTTCTCCACCTTCCTCATGCCTCCACCCTTTAATAGTTAGTTCCTCATGGAGGGGGGGACCCCCAACCACCACACTATTTCTGTTGCTACTTCATCGCTGTCATTGTGCTACTGTTATGAATTGGGTGACCCCTGTGAAAGGGTCGTTTGACACCGCCCCCCGCCAAAGGGGTTGTGACCCATAGGTTAAGCGCTGATCTGAAAGGCTCTTGCATCGTCTCCTAGGAAGAAGAATCTGGTTGCTGGTTCAAGCCGTGAGTCCACGTGACATGTCTGATCTGCTGTGATCATCTCTCCCAAATCCTCTCTCAGAGACTGGCCATGTAGATGCCCAAAGGGAGCAGTGCTAGTGGCGTCTTGCTGATAATAGCTTGACAGTGGGCCGTCAGATCCGAAAAATCAAGCCTGCGTTGACTCAGGCTCAGACCTGTGCTCTGGAATGCTCGGCTATTTCCACCCCCAAACCACCCTGGGCTCCCCTTTCTGTC
>PVJH01026834.1:13846-29621 GCA_004026705.1 Nesogale talazaci
GGGGGGGGGGGGGGGGGGGGGGGGGGGGATGAGAGCTAAACCAGCTGCAGCTGAGACACCAAGCGAGCTGGTGGGAGGTCCGCCTCTGTAGACAGTGATCAGTGGCATTGCAATCAGATCCTGTGGGGCCCGCCCCGTGGTCTGGCTGGGCGGTTGGTGGCCAAGCCCAGGCTTGGCGACATGGAGCAGAGGGCACTGGGACGGGCCTCCAGCCTCGCCTCTGGGCACTCACGCCTGCCTTCTGATACATCGGAGATGGGAGGCAGAACCCTTCTCCACCCTGGAGAACCCGGGTCAAGATGCCCACAAAGCCCCTCTGCCTCCTGAAGACCCAAGACGGATGTCCATGTGTGTCTGTGTGTCCACGCAGGGGAGGGGCTCATCCCACTGGTAGATACCTTCTAAGTCAGACACTCTGCAGGGCTCTCTGCAGAGACTGCTTCTCACTTCTCACTCTGAGAAGCTGGTGAGTCCCATCGGCTGCCCTTGGGGGTAAATAACAAGAGCTTTAACCACTGCACCACTAGGGTTTCTTGGTGCGACCCCTTCCTGCCACTGTGTTACCACCAAGCCTCTGAGTTCGCAGGTATGCAAAAAGTTCACAGGAATATGCAGTTTTCGTTCCACTTTCACCCCCACCCTCTACCCACCCACAGATTTTCGGAAGCCCCCCTTCGCTTGCTCTCGCAGGATTATTTATAGCCCTGGCGGAGGGTCCATGCTGAGTCTTTGATTTCTTGCTTCCACATGCCTTCGTTCAGAACCAGAGGACGGGGAGTTGGCTTCTGGCTTGGAGTTGGGCTGAGATGAGGCGGTTAGAAGCCATTTCCAGTGGAGGCCAAGCCGAGGCACAGCTCGGGCTGTGGGCCACCTCGAAACCAACCTCAACTTGCAAGAACACCGCCTCCCCACTCCGCCGCCACCGCTGCCATGACCACGGCCACTTTTAAAAGCCATGCCTGGTAACATTTTTTATAGAAGACAGATGATAAAAATTGGGGCATGTTTTCAGGCGAGCTGAGTGTTGATGACAGAGAGGGGACGAGGAGGTGATAGGGCCTGTTTCCTGCTTGGCACTAAAAGCAGTTGGGCAGCAGAGATAGCCCTGGTGATGTGTCATGTATAGGAGCTTGATTGCAAACGAGGAGGTAAGTGGTTGGAACCCAACCAGCCACCGGCAAGGGCAAGTCCTGGTGGCCACCTGGGGTGACTTGGCACCAACCCGGCGCTATGACTGTTCTTCATTGAAACATGGTGTCCAGACAGGTGCTCAGCAGAGCTTGTTTCACTAGACCTATGAGTCGAGACCCCTTTGGGGGTTGAACGACCCTTAGGGAACACCTAAGACCATACAAAAACACATCTTTCTGATGGTCTTAGGAACCAAGAACCTCTCTTCCATCATCTCCAGGCAGGTCTGCCCACATGCAGATACACCCACCCATGAGTACCCAGCGTGAAGACTGTTACCTATGCTACACCATGTTTCAAGTCAAAATTTCATTTATTTGTCATTAGAAATATTTCACAGTCTGTAGTGGTATGTTGTTTTTGTGATTAATCACTATGTCTTTGTGATGTTCAATTTGTAACAATGAAAATACATCCTGCATATCAGATACCATATATCTTCGAGTGTAAGCCAACCTGAATATCAGCCGAGGCTCCTAATTTTACCACAAAGCTGCATTAAAAATGTGCTGAAAATCTGGACTTATACACGAGTATATGATTCACAACAGTAGCAAAACTATAGTTGTAAAGTAGAAATGCAAATAATTTTATGGTTGGGAGGGACTGTATTAAAGGGTCACAGCATTAGGAAGGTGGAGAATTGCCGCTCCAGATTATTGGTCTCCCTGAGGGATATAGGATCCAGATCCTCATTTTTTGTTGCTGAGAAAAAATTGCCTATACTTTTTACCACCCTAATCTAAAAACTTTCAGGACTTGGAAGTACTTCTTCTCCCTCCTTTTTTTCTATTCCTACATTTGAATGGATCATATCTCTGGCTTACACCACTTCCATTCAGCTTGGGACCTACCTCTTGCACTGAACCCTATCCTAAGATGAGCATCAAACTCTTGTCTCTTGCTACATTGTTTCTCATTGCTTTGGTCTGGCTACATTGTTGCTCATTGCTTTGGTCTGGCTACATTGTTGCTCATTGCTTTGGTCTGGCTACATTGTTGCTCATTGCTTTGGTCTGCCTACATTGTTGCTCATTGCTTTGGACTCGCTACATTGTTGCTCATTGGTTAGGACTCAAAGCAGCAGGCGGAAGCACAGGTAACTCCTGCTGTCATGTAGGACCATCTATGGGGTTCTCATTATCAGGGTGATACAGAACATCCTTGGTGGTATTTTTCCTTCTGTGGAGGTGAACTATTTTCTTGACAACATTCCTTAGATACTGATTTCTTAGTCAAGAGTTGAGCCACCGCCATGAAGCCAGCCATACTACAGAGGTTTTCAAAGGTGATACACACACACATGAATGAAAGGAGGAGCTTCAAAAGGATCATGGGAGGTTTTCTTGATATGAGTCCATTTCACTGTGAATTTCCTGAAGCTGTGTGTGTGTGTGTGTGTGTATGTGTATGACACAGTGACCCTCGACAGCAGGGTAGAACTGCCCCTGTGGCTCTCTGAAATCATCGTACTTCACAGGAGCAGAAAGCCTCCACCTCTCTCCCACAGAGTAGCTGGTGGTTTCAAGCTAGCAGCCCAACATGTCATCATTATGCCTTTAAGACTCCTATATAGTCTGAGCCCCGGTGGCATAGTGGTTGTGCATGGGACTGCAGCCCACTGGGATGGAGGTTCAATTCCAGCAGCGACTCCACAGGAGCAAAGGCTGGACCTCCTACTCCCACCACCAGAGGGCAGTGATGCCCCCAAGAAACAACAAAAAAAGACTCCTATATGTACAATATGCACATGTATATATATATATATATTCACATATCCACATACATATGCACACACATAAATAACCACATAATGTGTACACACACACACATCTATACATGGGAGACAATTAAAAAGCTCTTGGAAAATTCCATTATATTTGAATTCCACTTTCCACCAGGTTTTTGATTAAACCTCCTGTATGTGTCTGTCTATGCGTGTAGGTGCACATGCATACATCCATGAATGTGCATACCTGTGTGTGTGTATATATATATATATATATATATATATATATACACACACACACACATGCACTCAACACATGTTAGGCATATTTTTCTCAAAGAAAAATGCGGCATCTCTCCGCTTCCCCCTGTTAGGGAGCAAGGTGACAAACGTGTGGGTTCCTTCTGACCACAGGTAGTCTTGTGCTTGGTTCCCTTGACAGAATTCTCAGTAAAAGAGTCACTTTTTCCTAGTAGCCAGGTGGCTTGATTTCTCACCGTCTAGCAGGACTTCTTGGAAACGAACCCTTTGGTCTTCACTCATTGGGGTTCCCTTCTCACCCTGCCCCTGCGTCGGAATTCCATGAAGCTGTCCCCCCATCTGTGGGAAAGTCAAACCAGTATCATTCAGAGAATTCAGAATTTGCTCCCTGGCTCTCCTTTGCTAAGGGGCCCTGGCAGCGTAGTGGGGTCAGCGTGGAGCTGCTCATCATAAGGCAGTGGGTTCAAACCCACCATCCACTCTGTGGGAGAAAGATGAAGCTGTCTACTCCCCCCAATACCACAGCCCAGGAACCCCTAACACACAGACTTCACCCACCACGGCACTGTGAGGACAGTGAATTTGGTGGTTGGTGGTCCTGGGCTGCCTGAGCCTGTAGTCCAGCTCACAGTGCCTCTCTGGACACCAGGCTCCTTCCCACGCTCCCCCTAGACCAGCAGTTCTCAACCTTCCCAATCCTGTGACCTTTTAATACAGATCCTCATGTTATGGTGACCCTCGCCCCCCCACCATAAAATACTTTCAGTGCTACTTCGTCACTGTCATTTTACCACTGTTAGGAATCGGGCGACCCCTGTGAAAGGGTCCTTTGACGCTCAAAGGGGGGAGAACAAAGGAGGACATAGCTGAGGGTCTCTGCTTCCCCACCTATATGACCCATGGCCGCCACAGTCAATTCCTTTTCTACCTCCGAACTTAGTTCCGTGTCTCTTCCTGCAAAACAGGTGTGTGTGTGGACCCATTACTGGCACCCCTCGGGGAGAGGAAAGGGTCTGGCTCCTGGAGAAGCAAGGGGTCCTGCAGACAGCAGCAAGTAGCAAGAGGAGTAAGACCAACAAGAAGCGCCGGTGTGTCTGCGGGCTGGCTACCTGCCAGCCTCCTCACCACCACCCTTCCTCAGCCTTAAGTAGTAGGGCACCTCCATTTTGCAGACGAGGTTGAAAGAGGTGAAGGACGTGTAAAGGACCTAGAGAATGCAGAACCACATAAAAGAGCGTCCCTGCTCCCCCATCAAGGGGATCCACTCTAATCCCTTCCCAAAGCCCCCAGTGGGGCCATGGTTAAGCGTTTAGTTGATAGCTCCGAAGGTAAGCTGCGGGAGTCCACCCACCTCTCTGCTGTCAAAAGAACTGGCTGTCTCATCCCATTCACATCTCAGCCTAAAAAAACCTCACTGGTAGCAAGGGAGATGGGGCCCCTGGTGAGCCAGAATGGCCTGGGTGGCGGCAATCCAGGACAGACAAGACCTTTGCTCACTTCATGCTTGGGACCTGGGCCCACCTCATCCTTGGCCAGTCACCTCAACGAAAAGGTGGCCAACCCAGGATTTTAGCTTACCACTGCCCAGCCATCACCCCACCCACCCCCATCCCCTTTCATTTCACCTTTAAGACTCTAAGAAGCCCCCATTCGCGTGGCCAGACTAAATCAGCAACTTAAAAAAGAAATCAGTTCATCTGTGTTCTTGCCCCACCGCAGAGACATGCCAGAGTCCAGAGCTAAAACAGTAAGCCCCCTCCCCACACACACACACCGCGTGTTGTGACCAACACCCCAATCCGCTGTTTGCAGAGGGGAACGAGGACTCGGGAGAAGAAACACAATGGGACAAACTGCGGAGGTGGGAGGGGGCCGCCAACACTCACTTACACGCTCACACACATGCACGCGCACACTCAGAGCCGATTTGCATGGCGTTTCAGCGTGGAAGCTAAGCAGGAGCCGAAATTGGCCTTTTAAAATACAGAACATAAGGATGCAATTCACAGAGACAGGCTGAGCTGTAAACACGCAGCTGTGGGGTTTGTGAGGCTCGGCAATTACATACGGGCAGCATACAAATTGTCGAGTACTTACACTCCCATTGTTGTGAGAGAGCCTCACCCGGTGTCCTCAAATGGTCCTGGCTTGGGGAGTTGAAGCCACGGGGCTTATGTCGCTCATAACATACAATGATGTAGCCACAAGATGCGGCCGAATGCCTTATACACACCCCTCCCCAAAGTCCTGGGTTTGTTACCATTTGAGCTGTAGACCCAGCATGGAAGCCCTCCTTTCTGCGCATCAGTTTGCTTTCCTCCCGGGAGCAGTCCTACCCTGTCCCGTAAGTTTGCTATCATATGTATCCACCGCATGGCAGCGACTTGAGAGATTTCCCCATAAGGAGCCTTTGGGATGAAATGGTAAATGAGATTTGTTGCTAATTATACGTCTGGGCATGCACCACCCCCAGACAACGTTCATTGGGAAAAAGAGCCAGTGGTCGACTTTGGAAAATAGCCACGTGAGACCCTCAGGAGCACCCGGGTCCCTGTGACTTGAGGTTGCCCGATCACAATGGGTGGCGATGTCCCAGAAGGTTTGGGGACACGTTTCAGCATCCTGGTTTCGGCCCCCCTGTTGGGGATCAGGAAGCTAAGACATAGAGAATGGCTAATGGGGTCCAACCCCCCACTCTGAGCTTCATCATCGTCACGAAGTCATCTGCTTCCCTCTGCCATTGTCACAGTGGTGGGGTGTCCTGGAACAGACCATGTACTTTGGGGTCATCTGTTCCCAGGCTTCCCTGCTGACTCTGGAATCCTGGACAAGGATCTCACCTAGTGTTACTTTGCTCACTGATCAACGCTCTTCTGACTCCGCGATGTGTGAAGGGGACCAGTTTGCTGGGCTGAAATGCTCAGGCATCCAGGCCTGGGATGGATTTAGATCACACCTTTGATAGACCGAGTGCTCCTGAGAAGGGACGAAGGGGAGACTAGGTCTCAGAGATGTTGGACCTGTTGTGCAGAGGACATCTGTGGGGTAGAGGAGAAGGTCAGTGAAAAGACAAGGGAGATGGCTGGACACAGTGGCTGGCGGACAACAAGGGGCTCAAGCCAAGAGTGATGGGAGGCTGGGGCATTGTGGGGTTCTGTGGCAGACAAGGCTGCGCTGGATGAGCAGCGACTCCATGAACCCAGTGACACTGTGACCCTCACGCCAGCCTCTCCCGTCACCTGGCTGAAGCGTGCCTCTGTCCCAGTGACAAAGCAGATTGTTTCCTCCCTCCTGTGGGCTGGGATCCCTTTCGCTACCCTAGTTTCATTCTGTTGGGCTTGTTCACCACTCAGACTGAAACCTGTGTGAAACCTCAGGGTTGAGCCTGACTGCAGAGGAGGGCTGATATCAGATCCACACCCCAGAGCCAGCGGACCCCGCGTGAGAAATTCTGCAGACGTGGGAGGGAAGTGGTTGTCGAAATCTGTCTGTTGGAACAAAGCTATTCCATGGTCAGGGTGTGTGTGTGTGTGTGTGTGTGTGTGTGTGTGTGTGTGTATGTGAGAAAGGGGGCAGGTTATGGGAGGGAAGAATCAACACCTGGCATCCCTGGGCTTTGGAGCCTCTTTCTTCAGTGGTAGCCAGCAGCTGAGGCCTTGGCATCTTCTAAACCATTTTTACAAGTCTCCGAAGATCCAGAACTCTCTGACAGCCTGAGAGCATGGAGGCACTGGGGTGCAGGATAAGAACCTGACCCAGAACGTCAGGTTCCAATTCCTGTTCGGCTCTGTCTGCCTGCCGAGACCCAGACCGTGTCCATTTCCTCAGGTGTCCACCGATGATCGCGTGTGGGACATGGAGGCCGTGAAGACAAGGTCTGCCTCTGAACCCCTAAGCAGCCGTTCTGCCCCGGCCTCTGGGCTGACAGTGAGTCAGAGTCCACTCAGAGGCAGTGAGTTTGAGGCTTGCTGTCAGGGTTAAACCCATGGGGAGCGAGAGGTTGCCCTGCACGGGGCTAGGGAAGCAGGTGCTCCGGAGAGGTTCAATTGTACAGGCCTTATGGAGGAGCTGGAAGAGTCCGGCTCTCCTCTGGGCCACTCGGGTTCGTCCCCCAAGGCGAGGGGCCTATGCTCGGTGGAACTGTCCTCATGAAGCCAGCAAAGTGGGCAAGCTGCCCTCTGCCCACGGGGTTGGTGTCAGAGCTGCAGAGACAGGCTGCTGCCAAGCCAGAGCGCGGCCTTTCTCAGTCTGGCTTGAGCCCCTGGACCATTGGAGACTTGATCATCTAGACAGGGTGGGGACCCGGTGGACACACACACACACACACACACACACACACACAAACACCAACCACATGGTACAGACATTTACATATGTCATCTTCTATTTCTAGTAACAGTGACACTGGCTGTCATGCAAACCTATTCTGACTCCAGTTTCTGAGGATGGGGATCTTTATGGGAGTAAAGATCTCTCCCTGCTGTGTCTAATAGTAGGTGTCCTGGTGAGGTACTGGGCTACCGGTCTGGTAGCTCACTGGGCAAGGTCAGCCGTTTGAAACCACCAGTGGCCCCCACTCATGGAGGAGAGCAAGACTCGTGAACATCTTCCCCTACTCCTGCAACTGTGGAGACCTGAGAATCGCCAGGCCTCTCCAGGGGACCTGAGGGTGGGGGCAGATGAGAGATGGAGCCTCAGCAAGACGGGGGCCTGCTTGTTCCTGCGGCAGAACCTCACCTGCTCTGCCACACACAGACTTGTCTTTCGGACAACACTCCACACCAGCGTGGTCGTCACCAGCTGCACTTGCCTGTTGAAAAACTCCCCGCCACCTTCCCAAAATGGATCGCAGGCTCCATCACACGGGAAGACGGGGAAGTTCCAGGCAAACAGAGACAGTTGACTGCCTGGCACACTGAGCACACAGTCCTCTGCAGTCGGCTCTATCCTAGTCCTGAGTGGGCCCTGTCTGTCCTTCCAGAGGCCCTGAGCAAGCCCCGTGGAGGTCTGGTCTCGCTCCTTGGCAACTCAGGCGTCTCCTTCCAGGAGGGTCCCTTGCCAGATGGTGAAGGCGTTCATCTTCTCGTTGTTGGAATGCAAGCTGACATCCCCTCATCTCCCTCGCTCTCTCTCTCTCTGCGGTGGGTTTCTTTCATGAGGTCGCGCTTTGCATTTTCATAGAAAGAATTTCTGACTCCAGACCAGGAGCCCACCCTTGCAGTTTCTGCGGGGGCTGCCTTGGTTAACCGCTCGCTGCAGTCTGAAGGCGCCAAGGGCAGAATCAGACCGTCAGGAACTTCTTGATTTACACTGCGGTGGAGGAGTGTTGAGAAACCAGAGAGAAACAGGAAGTCGCTAATTCAGGAGCCCCAGAGTGAGCTGGGCCCAGGCTCCAGGGTGAGGGGTGTGTGTGTGGTGGTGGTGGTGGTGGGGGCAGTGGAGGAGGACCTGGGAGTGGTGGGCGGGAAGTGCCTATTTGCAAAGTGTGCATGTTTTTCTTCTACCTGCCAAAGGACCCGCGAGTGACCTTGAGTCTCTGAGCTAGAAACTTTACATGCAAAGGCAGACATTGAAACTGACTACAGTCACGATGTCAAGATGGGTACATTAGATGGAAACATTGAGTAATGCCAAGATGAACACGGTGGCAGAAATAAACCCTGTCTCACATGAGTGACAAATGGTGGCGCAAATCAACACATCTCTTCACCGGGTCCAGGAGAGAACCACCCTGCATAAGCTAGGTTGACCCAGGGTCTGTGTCAAGAGCCTCAGCCCAGGAACAACTCTGATGGGGGCACCAGACTGTTCTGTGGTCCATAGTCAGAGTTTGCCTGGAAGACACCTAACAACAACAAAAAAAACAAAAACAAGCAAACCCAGAACTAGAGATGCTGGCCTAGCCTGACTATCTTGTGCACACTCTCACCATCAGCCCACACTTGGTTGCATTTGATTGTATGCCGAGAAGAGAGAAACATGTTTTAAGTGATTATAAAACACACACACACATACACAACTCTGTTGGGAGCACGCGATATTGGTCGGTCAATCTTTGGGACCAGACTCTTCAGTAGTGAGGTCTTTCCGGGGACCCGCAGGATCAGGAAGTCACCCTCCTGGTCGTGGCAATGGCTGTGGTATCCTGAAGGTGATGGCACGTTGTGCCAAGCCTCTGTGCCTGGTAACACAGGCTGCTCTTCTCTGCGAGAAGAGCACCCTCTGCACCCTCTGCACATGCACGTGGTGGTGCTTTGGGACAGAGCTGCTCTGCTTCTCTGTGCCCCGGACACATGTGGACCCGCTCTGGGGCTCCAGGGCTGCCCGTCTGCCAACCCACAGGGTCCAGGCATGTGGTCGGTGGTCTCAGAAACAAACGAAGGGGCCCGACACTCTTTAGGCTGCAGGAAGGCATCTCAGGTGCATCGTGGTTTGCCCTCTGGGCTGCTACCTACAAAGCCATCAGTCTGAACCCACCAGCTTCATCCTTGTGAGCAGAGGAGGCTCTCTGGCTCCTGTGGACGGAGATGAACAGGCTGGGAAACCCCGCGGGAGCAGACCTTGCTCTGTCTTGTCGGGTCTCTGGGTGAGAATGAACTTGTTGGCAGTGGGTTTTGTTGTCTGGGCTGGGGCACGAGGGCTCTGATGTTAGAGTGTGGATAAGGAAGTGCATGGCTCAGGAAGGTATGCTGGGAAGACCTGTGTCTGACAGGCAGCGAGGCAAAAACAAACACTGTCCCAGAATGGCTAATGCCCAGAGCTGGATGCACCCCCGGCCTCATGACAGATTCCCCCAGTGGCCCTGGGGACCCACTGCTTAGGACGATGGGGACGGGTTGCTCTTCAGAGATGGACATGCCGGTGGTCTGGTGAGGCATGCATGTATTCATGAGCTTTACCAAACTACCCAGGGATATTCCCACAATTCCAGACCTTTCCACTGGGCCTCTCTTTGCATCTTGGTTGGTTGGTTCTCTCTGGGAACTCCTGGCATGTGAGGCATGTGGGCTGTTCTCAGAGAAAAGGGGGAACTAAAAAAGGGCTCTCTTCTTCCTGTGTTCAGCAGAACTGGGCAGAGGAGGGAAAGAGGGAGCATGCACGTGAGAGAAGAAGCCAGCCAGCCCGCCACCTATCCAAGAGAGCTTATTTCAGCAGACAGGGCAGCCTTTGCCAGTCAGGTGGACCGGCTTGTGGGTCATTCTCTATCTCCAGGCATGGAGTAACTCGCTAAGACCTCCTCCTCCCAGCTGGGAGAGAAAGTTGCTCCAGGAGGCTAGAGGTCAGAGAAGATGCCTGAATGGACTAGAAGCCCGTGCTGTGTCACAATGATTTGACTTGCCGGTTGTGTTGGGTGGAGGAGAGAGAGGAGTGACTTGCCCCTGGCAAAGCCTTTAGGTCCTTGCATTGCTGATTCTACTGGAAGAGGAGACTGAAGATGTTGGTATTGGTGTCTGCAGCTCTGTCTTTGTCAGCCCGCCAGGAGGTTCTAACCAGAAGTCCTGGAAGAGACAGGAAGTGGAGCGTTGTTCAGGTGGGAGGGAAGCTGGGAGACTATCAGCATGGAGTTGTTCTGGGGACCCCTAACCCCTCACTCTCTCTTCCCTGGTATCGTCTTCTGCTTACTCACTAGTTCTGTTTCCTCTGCAAGTTGACTTGCATGTCCCCGTCTTGATTCCTTGGAACTCTGTTTGTCATGTGAGCTCACCACACACTGCCAACCCCCTCAGGCTCCCAAGAATAAAGGATCTGGTGGAATAGATGCATCCTCCTGGCCGGGATGTTGTTCCCTGGCAGGACTCTAGCATAGCTCAGTTCAGAACACCTGGTGACCTGCAAACAAGCAGGACTTGGGCCCTTGGATGGGCCGCTTCAGGGACACCACAGTGCCCAGGCCATTGTCTTCCAGTCCTACTGCAGAATTCCCGCCGATGCATCTGGTTGGACTGACAGAGCCCAGGAGTTTCCGTGGGAACCAGAGAAGGATGGAGATTGGTGGGAGGTTGGAAGATGGACCCCCAGGTAGGGAACAGCCCAGCAGGTGGGGGCACCCTTCTTCTACCTTCCCCGGGGTCAAGGTGCCAATGTCAGGGTGCGAGGAGTGCTCAGCATGGGAACAGCACAGGCCAGAGGTGATCAGAATCAGGCAGGGCAGCACCACGACACAGCAGCGTTCCCTCTGGGGGCGGGTGGTGGTGGGGTTCCTTCGTCGAAAGCAAAAGAGGTCTCACCTGGCTTGGCGGAGACCACTCTGGTTTCTGTTTTCTTCCCCTGTGAGTGCATCTTGATTTCACCAAGGGGTGGTCCAGGCCTGGGTCCCCTCACCCTCAGCCACGAGACCGCAATCACTGCCCACCATGGGCGGTGAGGCTGCCTGGGAACACACCACCTATTCAGATCCGTCACCCCACACACAGCAACAACCCAGTGCAGTCTGACCTCCTGCTTTGACATCCCCACCCACTCTGCCCGCCCCCCAAACTTAACGGTGGGGCCCTTCTGTCCTGAAGACTGTCTCTGTTGGGGCATACGCTTTAAATGACTCAGGATGCACCTCCATTGAGTAGTTCTGATGCACAGCAACCTTTGAGGACCAAGAACAACGGCCCCTGCACATCCCTGGGGCCACACGTTGGTGCAGGAGCAGGCAGTCTCTTTTCGCTCCCTGGGAACAGCTGGTAGGTTTGAACCTCTGGCCTTAGAGTTAGCAGCCCTCTGTGTGTCACCCCCTACAGTTTTTAAAAACCGAGCTGATGCTCAGACAGCTGATGCTGTCTGTCTTTTGTCCTGAGCTATAACATGGTCAGAGAGGGAACGTGATCAAATCAACCAGCCTCAAGCCAGTCTGTCACCAGGACAGGTTGGGGGCAGCTCCTGATAGACTGTGTACCATCGTGAACTTCTACCAAGGATGGGACTCTAGCATGCCATGCGTGGGGCCAGTGGTGAGCCCCACCATTTTCTAACTGTGTGACCAGACCCTTCACCTCCTGGCTGGCAGAGCCTGTGCGATGAATGCGGACACGGCTCTTGCCCTGTCTTACAGGGGACTTGTCTATAGCAGAGAAGGAATTCTGGGCTCATGTTCTGCTGATGCTCTCACCATGACCATCGTCCACACGTGCCCCCCTTGCCTACCCTCCCCCCACCGTCAGCATGCCACATAACAACAGGCATTGCTGCTTCATGTGGGTCCACTTGCGCAATATCTTCCAGGCCTCCGAGATGTTCAGACGCGGCAAGAAAACAGCCACCAAGATTGTCATCTCAGCCAGCTGTACCTTGTGCAACACGGAGTTTTTTGCTTGTGTTTGACTCCCCCTCCTTTCCCCACCCCACCCCACCCTGACACCAGATGCCGCTCAGTGTCTGATGTTTTGAGAGGGCAAGTGCTTTCACGGTGAATGTATCATTTCTTCATCCAGCCCCAGTGTCATGCTGAATACGGGGGCGGCTCAAGGGGGGCTCGGGCGCCTGAGAAAGGAGAGAGAAACCCAGCTGTGAAAACCTTAGAGAAACCGAAAGACCTACACTCTGGAAAAAGACAGAGAGGAGAGAGAGAGAGAGAGAAACAAGGCGAAGGACTGAGGTGGGTAGGGGCCGGCCTCCACAGGAAGTGGGCAGAGCGCTGTTTTCAGTCTGCTCATGGGAACGGCCTTGGAGAGTGCTGTGGTGTGTGTGTTTGTGTGTCGTGTGTGTGTGTGTGTTTGTGCATATGTATGTCCATGTGGAAAAAAAGGGGCCTGAATTGATCTATAAATAGCTCTTTCGTTGAAGCTTTGTGACCAGCCATTCGGGTAACTGGAAGGCCTCCATGGAGTTGGCTCTTGGTGCGGTGGGGCACGGGGTGGGGGTGAGGGGCGGGAGCAGGTGGGTGCCCTCCAGTCTGAGGGGGGGGGGCACTGTGCATACTAATTCCCGTGTCTGCATGATCCCGTTATATGGGAGACGGGGAGAGAGGGAGGTCAGAGAGAGGCAGACTGACTATGGGAAGAGAAGATGTCTGAATGCTCCCTCCATGGACCTGGAATGGGGTCCTTTCTGGATCCACTCCTGCTGGGGACCAAGGCCTGTGTGGGCTGTGTGAACCTTGGGGATGCAGCAGTCAGCAAAGGAAGCCTTGCCCTTTGGGGTCTTCCCTTCTCATTGGGACAGCAGATGGTCCTCCAAGAGAGCCATAACAGCAGTCCACAGAGCCCTGTTGTGGGATCAAGCCCACTCTGCCCAGCTTGGCCTCTGTGAGTCAAGGGTCACCCTGGGCTTCACAGGGTGTCCAGAGGCTGATGACTGTTGGGCCACAGAGGAGACTCCGGGTAGAGGCAACACCCCTGCCCCCCTTCAATCTTCCAGCTGCCAGCCAACTGTCCTCACCATGGACACCGCCCAGTGGGCTCCAGGGTCACGGCCAGGTGGGAGACATGCCTACTGCATGAGACGGGCAGACAGGCAACTGTATGCCCTGAGTGGGCTGTGATGGGTGACCTCTGAAGGGTCAGGGGGCACGTTCCTTCCAAGTGGAGGGGGCAGCCAATGCCAAGGTCCTGGGGCTGGTAGGTGCTTACTCTGGGGCCTGGGAGCTCCCAGGAGGCCGGCGTGCTGCTCTCCAGGGACCTGGCCCCTGCCTGTGTCTCAGGTCGTTCTGGAAGGTTTCTGTGGGAAGCAGAAGGCCTGCTGGGGTTCCTTTGGCTTCTGCCCCGTCGACAATAGCCTCACATTCATTCTAACAACTGCTTCGCCCCCACCTCCCAAACTTTGCTCTTCCTATAAAAAGGAACAAATGAGACCAACAGCCAAGCAGAAGCCCCTGGGGAGGTTGGTGAGAGAGCAGGCTGCCGCTGTTGTGAAGGAAGCCACACTTCCCCCCACCCCAGAACAGGCCCCTCATCTCCCTCGCCATGTGCAGAGCCCCCACCCCCACCCGGAGTTAGACGTGCGTGCTGTGTCATGTGTGCCCTCCACCCATTTTCCCGGGAACAAGCTTCAATGCTGCTGGGCTGCAGCAGAGTCCCCAACCACCCCCAAACCACAGATCACCGGCACTGCCCCCTGGTTGGAGGAAATTCACTGCAGCCCTTTGGGACAGAGTTGAACTGCCCCAGGGGATCTCTGTCCATCTTGATGGGACCCAGGAAGTCTTCACCTGTCTCCCTGGAAAGTGACTGCTGGGTTGGACCGCCAGCCATGCCGTGAGCAGGCCAGCCCACACCCCATACTGCAGGAACCTGGAAAGGGCGGCGTCCCCTAACGCAGAAGAAGCCTGCAGAACGGTCTAGTGCAATGTGCCCTCCAGGCAAGAGAATGGGGCAGAAACGACCCTTGAGTATTGCACAGGCTTCTTTCTACTGCAGAAAACGAGGCTTCATCCGCTTCGGAAGCCCGCTGGGGGCTTTGTTGTCCGAGGAAGGTCCGGAGCCACCTCGAGAGCCCGTGCTCACAAGGCACAGAAGTGGGTGATTCCCTAAACTAAAGAAGGCTCGCCTGTGTTTCCCAAGGGTTTCTCTTGCCTTCTCCAGAATGCAGGGAGCTCCCGAGGGCCCGTGGCAGGCGTCCTGCACCCACCCATTATTAAGGCTCTGAGGATCTATATAAAAAGGCGGAGGGAGAACCTCTGAGAGGGAAGCCATTGGGAGAGACGGAGTAGTGGCTCTGCCTGCCTGCAAGCAGGAGCCTGGCCTGCCATCTTTATCCAGTGCTCAGCACACCAGCGCCATTATCTCTGGGTGCTCCAGAAAAGATGTGCCCGCCAACTGAGTGCCCCAGGACCCTCTGTCCACCATCTCGCATGGCCCAGATGCGGCAGCTCCCAGGATGCCTGGCCTCTGACCCCTGGAAGCTATTTTAGAAAGTGGCTGTTACCTCTTGGTCTGATTGGCTCTGGCGGCGGCGGCAACACTGGTGGACAGGGGCCTCAGGCTCCTGGTGTGTGGAGTGGATGCCCTGTGCCCTGGGGGATCCCCCAGGCAGTGAGCTGTCCAAAGCAGATCCCTGGACCCTCCATCCAAGGTGCCACTGGGTGGACTTACCCCACCAAACTTAACCGTTGCCAGTGGAGTCGTTGAGCCATTTGCAAGGTCCTCCAGGAGGTCACCTTTCATTGTCCATTGCCATACAGTCGACTCTGATCCAGAGCTTTGGACCTCTCCGAACCCAGTCCAGGCCAGGTTAACATGGAGAAATAGAAGCAACCCCACTTTGTGAAATGCGGCAGTGCCAACATGATAGCCACAACAGGAACCACGATGGGCCCAAGTCCCAGAGTGGGAGCCCTTGGATCAGGCCTGGGGAGCTTGACACAGGAGAATGGATGATTATGGGAGTGATGTCAGGTCAGAGAAATGTGGTGGGCCACCGCCATAGATGAGTTATGTGTGACTTGGCTAACCCAGAGTTGCAGTTGTGCGCCCCCTCCCCCCCCCCCTCTCACACACACACATACACACACACACACCTCTTGCTTCCTAGGAAGGAGATGGAGTTTCCACCTACCTATAATTTCCCCATCCCCGTGTGTGTTACAGCACACCCACCTTTGGCAAGGGCAGGTCTCTGCTGGTTTCCTTTCAATGGCCATGACTGAACCTGGAAGGACTAGCTCAA
>PVJH01026835.1:0-27916 GCA_004026705.1 Nesogale talazaci
TCCGGTTGCTGGGTTATAGTGATATCAGGGTCCAGATTTTTACCTTTCACCCAGTATCCTATTGTTTCACAGCCCCATTTAGCGCAATAGTAGTCACTTTCACCCCCACATTGGGGACGATATACTAACGAAGCTAGGGTCGAAGGACAAGCATACAAAGACAGTGGGTATTTTGATGTATATCCTGGCTTAGTGCAAAGGTGATACTGCTGTAAGTCTGGACATAGTTGACAAAGATCTATGTTAAACTGGGGCTCGTTTGAGCCTTCTGTATTATTTTCAATCAATATCTTTTCCTGGTCTTCCCCTAGTGGGATTTTTAATTGCCAGGTCCATGGGATTGGGTTATGGGGGTTCTGGTGGTAAACCGCCCCCTGGCCCAAACAATTAAAATAAAACATTAAGCCTAAGAGCAGATAAGTCTTAGCTTTAGTGGGTCCTTGGTGCTGTCCCTTTTGACTTTCCATGTTTTGGTTTCGGTCTCGGCGGTCGCAGGCGCTTCCTTCAGACGCGTGTGATGAATCCAATGTTTGTGTCCAGCGACGCGGGCAGCCGTTGGGGTGCTGATGATGACGGGAAAGGGTCCGTCCCAGCGGGCTTCCAACGGAGAGCTGGAGACTTTCTTGACCAGGACTTGATCCCCGGGTGAGAACAGCGGTGCTCGCAGCTGTTGCGCAGTCTGGAGTTTAGGCTGGTTTCCTCTGGCTTGGTCTCTGATTTGTTGCCGTACTTGTTGTAAGCCCAAGACTGCGCAGTCCTTAAAGATGGTCCGGACCAAAGATCAGTGAAGGTCAGTGAAGGTGAGCAGATCTCGCTGGGGCCTCCAAATGTTATGGTAGAAATTGCCCACAAAGATCACTGACTCACATATCTGGAAAATGGCGTCGCTGTTGCTATGCCTTTGGTTCGACCGTAACAGGCGGCAGGTGGGACACGGCCTCGAGGAAGGGCCTGGTCTCAATCTGCTTGTCCACCGGCAGCGGCTTCGGGAAGTGCTCGGCCAGCACCTCCATTTTGGGGTCGAGGCCAGCAGTGATACCCCAATTCTACCTTATAAATAGGCCAGAACAGACATGTACGCTGGTACAAATAAGAGCTGGAAACACAGGGAATCTGGGACATATAAACCCCTCACGAAAAATAATGAAAGTAGCCATACCAGGAAGGTTGGGGGAGAGGAGGAACCTATCTCAATGGTCAACATATAGCCCCCTTCCAGAGGGACAAATATCAGAAAAGTGGGTGCCGGGAGACAACGGTTGCTGTAAGACATGAAGAAAATAATTTATAAATTATCCAGGGTTTGTGAGGGAAGGACGGAGGGTGGGGGTAGAGGGGTGAGAAATGAGCTGATACCAAGGGCTCAAGTGGAGAGAAAATATTTTGAAAAGGATGATGGCAACAAATGTACAAATGTGCTTGACACAATGGAAGGATGTATGGATTGTAATAAGAGCTGTAAGAGTGCCCCCCCCCCAATGATTTTAAAATGTTGGAAACAGGAAGATTCCTCCCAAGTTGTCTTCCCACATATGTGCCAAATTTAGCGGCTTGTTACACGTGGCAAATGACTATCCACTTTGAGGTCAACAGAAGTAGGTCACGAGTTATTCTCCCTAAGGGTTATCATCAGTCATCTAAAGCAATCAGGCTGTAGGGCCCATCCCATCCTAAATAGGGCCCACTCCCTTCTGATAGTAGTAGATTACTTCCTTGTAAGAGAGCGAAGGGAGGTCAAACCCACCCAAGGATGATCAAGTTTAAGCCACGATCATGAATCTAGGATCTGCATTACTTGTCACATGTATATCACTAGTCCCTCCCCTTGCCCCATGTATGCCTGTAGCTCATCCACTTCCTGTTATGCTTATGCCTATTGTACATCCCCTTCCTGTGATGTATATGCCTATGGTATAGCCCTTTCCTGTGATGTGTGGTTACCTGTAATCACACCCCTGAAGTAGATATAAAATTTGGTTAGCAATAAATTTTCTCTCCCTGGCTCTCTCTGACGCCCATGGCAGTTGAGATCATGGACCTCCAGGTCATGCTACCATGAAATGTGTCCGACTCCATTTTTAAATCTTTCTTCTGTCTCATAACTTCTATGACTTTACTATAATCTTTACTGATTATCACTGTACCATTGCGTCTACTGGACCTGTGATTATATGTTAGGGGCTGGTTCCCCTGACATAAAAATAAAGCAAAAAACCCCCAATGAGTTTAAGAATGAAGAAAATGTTCTAAAGTGGATTGTGGTGATGATTGTATAGTTTTTTAGTATGGTTGACCTCTTGAATTGTGTAATACATGAATTATATGCCAATAAAACTGTACCCAAAAAAAGAAGAGGAAGAAAGAAAAATACACTTTTAATGAATCCTGGTGGCATAGGGGGTTTAACATTGGACTGCTTAACTACAAGGTCAGTCATTTTAATTCATCAACTTCTCTTTGGGAGAAAGAAGTTATCTGGTCCCTTATAAATTTATTGTCTTGGGCTGACCTCGTTGTGTGCAGTGACACAGTGGCTGTGTGCGGGACTGCAGCCCACAGGGTTGGCAGTTCATATCCAGCAACAGCTCTCCAGGAGCAAGGCAGGGCCTCCTACTCCCACCAGGGGCCATTGATGCCCACACACACAAAAATTACTGTCTCAGAAACCAAAAGGGGCCGTTCTACTTTCTGTTTAAGGCTTGCTATAACTCAGTTAATTCAATGGTAATGGGTTTTGATTTGCTAGCTGGGTTTAGTAGTGTTTTTGAATTTTCATTGTATAAGTCTCTAACTTTCGTAGTTAAGTTTATCCCTAGGCACTTTATTCTTTTAGATGCTATGGCAGTTACATAATCTCTTATGAACTTGTGAACAGGTTGCAGTTTGAGGACCTCTTTTGGCGGTGCCAGAGAGATAAATAGCTGGAGGCTAAATGTACCCAGACTCTCAGTGTTCCTCCTAACAAGCCACATTGAGGTATCCTGATGCAGTCAGAGCCCTAAAACTGGAGGACCAGGATGGGATGGTTTCTTAATGTACAATTGCTCTTTGATGTAAACTTCTGTCTTATACACATGAATGTCTCTGCATTTGTTTCTCCAGTCAACCCAGACTAACACAGATGCTATTATGGATGGAATTTGTCCTTAATTGCATTATAGAAGCTTATTGCTAATGCGTAAAAATCGGATTCACATTTATTTGTGTGTTGCTCTCATAACCTGACATTTTGCTGAATCCATTTACTTGCTCTAATAATTTTTTTTGGATATATATATATATATATATATATATATCATCATCATCATCATCATGCCAGCTCTCATTATTTTACTTCCTTTCCCTAATTTGAAACTATTGGTTTCTTTTTCTTTTGTAGTTACTCAGGCTAGAACTTCCAGTACAATGTTGAATCATTTTAATTAAATTAGGCATATATTACCTTCCTCTTCATCTTAGGGGAAAATTTCTCACTCTTTTCACTATTGTGATTTTAGCTGTGGGTTTTGGTGAGTGCACTTTATTATAGAGAAGAACTTCCCCTTTCATTCCAAGCCTGATGACTATTTTAATCATGAAAGGTGTTTAAAATCTCTAAAATGGCTTTTCTGAATTAATTGAGATAATTGTGTTTTCTTTGTTTTGTTAAAAGGTGTATCTACTTCAATTCCTGCTCACAGGAGCAAAGGCTGGGCCTCCTACTCCCACCACCAGGGCAGTGATGCCTAAAAAAAAAAAAAAGGTGTATCTACATTGATTCATTTTCTAATGTGAACCAACCTTGCATTCTTGGGATAAATATTACTTGGTGATAATATATAGTTTTTTTTAGCAGGGTTTTTTATTCAATTTGCTAGAATTTTGTTGAGGAATTTCACATCAACCTTCAAAAGATATATTGGTCTGTAGTTTTAATTCCTCGCTGGCTTTGGTATCAGGGCGGTGTTTTTCATTGGCTTTGGTATGAGGGCAGTGCAAGGGTATCAGGGTATTTTTCACTGGCTTGGGTATCAGGGCGGTGCTAGTTTATCAAGCAACTTAGAAAGTATTCCCTCTGTGTAAGTCTGGGAAGACTAGAGAAGCAAATTCATAAATACTCATATGTGTATAAGAAATAGCCTTGAATATTGAGAAAACATCCCAGCCCAGTCCAGATCAAGTCCATAAGTCTGATATTAGCTCATACGTCTGATAACAATCTATAAATTCCTCTTCAGACTCAGGCAACACATGCCATGATACTGAATGCAGGAAGATCACAGGCCAGTGGGCAGAAAGTCTTGTAGATGCAGTGACAGTGCAAGCATCTCAGCACTGGCAGGGTTTTCTCCACGTGGTTCCTCCAGCTTAGGACACTAATGCAGCTCCATGCATCTTGTTGACTCCAATGTCTCCGAGGGAGTGAGAAGAGAGAGAAAAAATGTCTCTTGCCTCCAAGGAGAAATACAGGAGTTCCCAGAATCCTCAAAAGGCCATATCCACACAGAGGCCTCATTGGCTATGACCTGATTGACAGGCTAGACCCCAACCCTTCATTCTTAATCCTCTCAAATTGACAAATATTATATAATGTCCACAACCCCCCTTTCTACTTTTTGGAAAAGTTTAAGAAAAATTGCTCCAAACACATGGACATCAAGTTGATTCTGACTCATTGTGACTCTAGCACAGAACAGACATCATTGGGAATAGAACTCCCTTTGTGAGTTTCTGAGACTGTGTGTTAGTTCAGGTAGACTACAGAAACAAACTCATAAGCATACTGTGGCAGTCACGTACTCCAGTGCCACTTTGACTAAGAGTGTAGGAGTGGAGTCTAGCCTGTCAATCTGGAGATAGCCAATGCGATCTCTGTGTGGGAATGGCTTTCTCTGAGAATTCTCACGATATTTCTCCTGTGGAGACGAGACCAGTCTCAGTCTCTTAGAGTCGGTCTATGGATAAGACAAGATGCTGGCATGCTGATAGATCCTGAATCCTGGAACCTGGAGGAGAAGCTACATGGGCTTGCCCTGATGGAGCCAGACCTCTGGAGCCAGAGAAGCCACAGAGAGACCCCTGCCAGCACTGAGATGCTTCTACCTTCAGTGGATACTGCTGATGGACCCTGAGCCCTGGAAATGAGGAGCCATGGGGAGACCCCTGCCAGCGCTGGGAAGCTTCTACTGCCACTGGATACACAAGACTCTGCACCCACTGGCCTGTGATTGTCCTGGTGTAATTGCACGTGATCCATGAGTTGGAAGACTGGTCTAACCCACACAGTGACATATATATGTAAGAAAGTGATTTATATTAAGATACAATTATATATCAGGAAAATACCTCAGTTCAGTCCAACTCAAGCCCAAGCCCAATACAAATCCATAACTTCCTCTTTAGACTCACATAGCCACATGGTATGGTGCCGATCACAGGCCAAGTGTTGACCTTCAAGTGTATAGTCATTTTCCAAGTGTAGCAAATGGATAAGTTTGGCATATATTTGGGGGAGACAACTTGGGATAAATCTGTTTCCCACATTCATGGCCAAAGGCAATTTAGTATAGAACTATTGCAGCATGGATTAGATAATCACACTTGAAATTGTAAAGCACTTTGGCATTTTTTAACATAATCAAATTCAATCTTTACAATTATCCTGGGAAGTAAGTAATTTCCTTTTTTTCAAATGAGTAATTGCCTTTGCCTTTTCCATATAAATAAATCATTTTATTGGGGACTCTTACAGCTCTTATAACAATCCATACATCAATTGTATTAAGTACATCTGTAGATATGTTGCTGTGTTAGTCCAGGTAGACTAGAGAAACAAATACATAGACTTGCATATGGATATAGGGGAATGGTTTATATTCAAAAGGACTGGAACATTGAGAAAGCATTGCAACCCAGTCCAGTTCAAAGTCATAAGTCAGATATTAGCTCAGATACCAATCTATAAAGTCTCCTTCCTACTCATGTAGTCACAGGCCAGGGGGTGCAGAGTCCCGGCGCCAGTAGGAGCCGCCTCCTGGCTCCTCACTTCCCGGGTTCAGAGTCCATCAACAGCATCCAGTGGTGGTAGAAGCAACTCAGTGCTGGCAGGGATCTTCACGTAGCTTCTCTAGCTTCAGAGGTCTGGTTCCATCTAGGTAAGTCCATGTGGCTTCTCTGGCTCCTTCAGTTCCTCAGATGCTGCCATCTTGTCTTGTCCAGTAGTTCGTTGTCTCGGAGACTAACTCTCCAAAACTGGGAAGATAGCTTCTCATCTTCATGAGGGAAATATCATGAGATTTCCCAGAAGTCTCAGGAGAAAGCCATGCCCACACAGAGGCCTCCTTGGCTACTCAATGGCTATCTCCAGATTAACAGGCTAGACTCCACCCCTAATCTCAATCATGAAATTAACATAAACACATGACCGCCACAGTTGCTTTCATTATTTTTGAAGTATTTTCTTTGTGTTTGAGACTTTAGGATCAATTTCTCTCTTTTTTCTCTCCCTCCCCTTCTCCCATACCCTCCTATTGTCATGGACCCACCCCCCATAACTTGCAAATTATTATTTTCATATCTTACATTGTCCACTGTCTTCCTTCATCTATGTTATTGCTGATCACCTCCTTGGGGAGGTGAGAGTGGATTGCGTATCATTGTAGTTGGTTATGCATTTCCCCCCCCCTTCTCCCCCCTCCTTCTCCCTACCCTCATGGTACCAATACTCTCATTGCTGTTCTTGAGAGGTTTATCTCTCCTGGATTCCATGAGAAAGCTCTTATCTATACCAGTGTATGTGCTCCAGTCTAGCCAGATTTTTAAGATAGAATTGGAGTTGTGATATTGGGGAGGAGGAAGCATTAAAGGACTAGAGTAATGTTGTGTGTTCCATCAGTGCTCCCTGCACTCTGGCTGTCTCATTCTTTACTTGTGACCCTTTTGTGAGGGAATGTCCAATTATTTACAGATGGGTTTTGGGTCTCCTCATCATTTGTTGCTTATATAGCTCTTTGCTTGGGGGTCTTCTGATGCCTAATACCTCATCCCATTGACACCCCTGAGATCACATAGACTGGCATGCCTCTTCCATGTGGACTTTGTTGCTTCATTGCTAGGTAGCTATTATTTGTCTTTAAGTCTTAAAGACCCCAGATGTCATAGGTTTTAATAGCCGGGCACCATCATCTTACTTTATTGCATTTGCATATGCACCCATTTTTAATTCAGTGAGCATGTCAGGAAAGTGAGCACCCCAGAATGTCAGGTTATTAGAATAAATTATTTTGTATTGAGGGAGTACTTGAGTAGAGACCTAATATCCATTTACTAAAAGACTGAGAAGTGATTGCATCTATTATCTTAATATTCAACATTTAAATATATTCACATAGATCTATATCCTTATTGTTATATATTAATGTATTTACATATATGCATGACTAAATTTATGCCTTCATAATTGTTTTTTGCCTGCTAGTTCTTTCCTCTATTTCTTTTTACTTTCCTCTGGTTACACTGTCATATTCGACCTTCATTTGACTCTCATTACTTTCAGCTACACTGCACTTAGTCAAACCCCTTCAGGCATTATACACCCTCCTTACCATTGATTATAGATTACTTCTTGATATGAACCTTTCTTACATAAATATAAGCATCACTGGATTTGTTTCTTTAGACAATCTGGATTAACACAGCTTCCTTCTCCCAGTCTGTACCAATAGCCTCATGGAATTTCCTTATGATCAGATCAATTGACTGAGGAAAAGAAAACTCAGGCTTGTTTATAGATAGTTCTTCATGTTTTGAGTGTTCAGGATATTTGCATTCAAAACACTGGGTGGGGCTTATCTTTTCAGAGACTTCTTTGCAGTTGTGTCCTAAACCCATCTGAAAATTCAAATAAATGGCTGAAGAGAGTGTGCTTATAACTGCTCTATTTTCATACTTCTTAAAATCATCTACCAATTATTATATTAATAGCAATAGACAGAAGAAGTCAGTCTAAACCTAGTACAACCAGATCCTAAAAGTACAACTCAGTTGTTAAAAGTAAAATTTAATCCTTCTTATCTTATCCTAAATATTATCTAAACCATTCCATTGATACAAAATATGTCTTCAGGCCTCTCACTGCACCAGGCAGGACTGGGCTTTCTGTCAGCCATTTTGACCTACTGTTAGACATTTTGACTAAGTAGCTTGTTCTCTTGGAAGTTCTAAGGACAATTTTGCCCCTTGAGCTTAAAATGCTCATATTCACCATTTCATACAGGAATAACCAAAAACAACTTTTAGGAACCAAAAGCATTACCTTCAATGTTCCTTCCAGAAAACAATGAAGTAAGCAGTGTGACCCTATCTGACCTCTGGCTACACAAAGAAGATAAACTACCAGGGGGCAGAGGTCAAACAAGCGTCCACTCTCCATTTTCATGATCTGTTTCTCTAGTACTTCCTTCCCAAGTATCATAATGTCTTAGACTGGATTGACTAGAGAAACAAATCTAGAGACACTCATATATGTAAGAAAGAGGCTTATTTAAAAGAGCAATTGTATAAAAAGAAAACATACCAGCCCAGTCCAGATCAAGCCCATAAGTCCAATATCAGTCTATGAATTCTTCTTCAGACTCATGTAAAATGCAGGAAGATCACAGGCTGGTGGGTGCTAAGTCTTGTGGATCCAATGGCAGTGAAAGAATCACAGGGCTGGCACAGATCTCCGTGTGGCTCAATGTGTCTTGTCAACAGGAAGGTGAAGCAGGTTTCAGCAAGTCTCTTGTCAACAGGAAAATGAAAGCAGACAGAGAGGAAGTTCCCAGTATCCTCATAAGAAAGCTATGCCTACAACGAGGCATCATCAAGCTGTGAAAAAGCTAGAGTCCACCCCTATACTTATTTATCAAGTTGACATGAAATTAATGTAACTAATATAGGTCCCATGTAAAAGTGGACCACCACAATATCATTATACCTTTCTAGGACCTTCTTCAACAACAATGGTGAAAGGACATCCTCTTCCTCCCAATGGGCAGAATATTGAGCAATACACCTAATTGTTCATATTTGAAAGGAAAGAATACAGATGTACAACTATATATTGATCCAGGGGCTGTGGTTAACAGTTGGCTGGATAGTTAGGGACCTGGAAAAAAGCATGTCTAGAAAATTGGTGACAAGGAGGTGTGGGGAAAAGATACGTGGATAGATTTCACTCTTAATGGACAAAAAGTAACAAAATTTGCATCTCATGTGCATGCTCACCAAAGAATTAAGTCTGCAAAGGAGGATTTTAGCAATCAAATGAATAAAATGACTTTTGTGGAAATAACTCATCCTCTTTCCCCAGCCATTCCTGACTTGTCCAATGAACTCATAAATAAAGTGGCAAGGATGCAGGTTATATATCAGCTCAGTAACATGGACTTCCACTCACTAAGATGAGCGTGGCTACTGCCCCTGCTGCATGCACAATATGTCGGCATAGGAGACCAGTACTCATTCCACAAAATGAAACCATCTCTTGGGGAGCTCAGTCAGCCATCTGGTAACAGGCTGATTACATAGGACCACTTCTGTCATGCAAGGGAATTGTTTTGTTCTTACTAGATTAGATACTGACTGTGAAAAATGAATTTTCCTTCCCTACATACAATGCTTTTGACCAAATTACCATTTGTGGTTTTTCAGAATGCCTGGTATGTTTCCACAATACTAGTGCTTCAGATCAAGGGACTCAGTTCACAGCAAATGAAGTGAACTGCTTATGCTCACAGACTTCATGTTCTCTTTTAATGTTCTGTTAACCAGAAGCACATGATCTGACAGAATGATGGACTGTCCTTTTAAAGAAATCAAGATGGGGCTGAGCCCTGGTGGCGTAGTGGTTAAATGCGGAACTGCGGCCCACAGGGTTCAAATCCAGCAGCAGTTCTCCAGGAGCAAAGTTGGGCCTCCCACTCTCACCAGAGGATAGTGATGCCCACCCCCCCCAAAAAAAAAAAAAAAAGAAATCAAGATGGTGCCCAGATATGTGACAGTACCTTGCAGGGAGGGGGTAATGTACTTAAGAGGCTGTATATGTTCTAAACTAGTGTCCAGTGTATGGTATTATTTCTTCCATAGCCAGGATCCATGGTGCAGGGTTCAAGGGGTGGAAATGGTAGTTGCACCACTCACTATTACTCTTAGTGATCTACCAGCAACTTTTTAACTCCCTCTCCCTCTCTGGAGGTTTTAGTTCCAGAGAGATTCCTCTGAGCTGGAAGTTAGGACTGTCTCCTGGTCATTTTTGATGCCTCATACTCTGGATCATCAGGCAAAGAAAGAGTTATCCTCATGCAGAACCTGTACATAGACCAAAGGGAAGCTGTTCAAACAGAACAAGAGGGTGCTGCACGTTCTAAATCGGGAAAGGTATGTGTCAGGGTTATATCCTTTCATCATTTGTATTAAATCTGTATGCTAAGCAAATAGTCTGAGAAGCTGTACTATATGAAAAAGAATACAGCATTAAGATCAGAGGAAGGTTCCTTTAAAAATCTGTAATATGTCAATGACACAATCTATCTTGTTAAAAATAAGGAAGATGTGAAGCAATTACTGATGAAGATCAAACACGCTAGCCTTCAATATGGATTGTACCTCAATGTAAAGAGAATTCAAGTCCTTAAAGTGGGACCAATAAACAACAAAATGTTAAACAGCGAAAAGATTAAAGTCAAGGATTTTGCTTAGCTCCACAATCAATGCTTTTGGATGCAGTAGTCAAGAAATCAAATGAATTTTTGCACTTTGCCTATCTGTTGCACAATACATTTTACAGTATTAAAAAAAGCAGTCACTTTGAGGACTCAATTGTACCTGATCCAAGTCAGGGTATTTTCAATTGCATCATACACATTAAAGCTGGCTAATGAATAAGAAAGATTAATGAATAAATGTGCTTGAATTGTGGTGTTGGAGAAGAATATTGAAAATATCATGGACTGCCAGAAGTAAAAACAAAATTGTCTTAGAGGAAATACAGTCATAAGCTCCTTAGAAGTGAGGATGGTGAAACTTACCCTCACATACATTGGGCATGTTAGCAGAGACCGGTGGCTGGAAAGGGACTAGGTTTGACAGAAGGTCAGCGAAAAAGAGAAAAATCCATGGATTGACACCATGGCTATAATAATGGACTCAAACATAACAAATGGGAAGATGGTACAGTACGGGGCAGTATTTTATTCTGAAAGATTTCTTATGAATTGGAGCTAACTAGAAGCCACATAAAAGCTCTGGTGCATAGTGGTTACACAGAGTCAGCATTTCAAAAATCACCATTTTCTCTGAGGGGGAAAGATGATGTTTTCCACATTGGCAGATTCAGAGTTTCAGAAAACCACGGGGCCAGGCTACCCTGTCTTATAGGGTAACTAGGAATTGGAATGAATCTATGGCAACAAGTTTGGAATTTGTTTTTGAGATGCCACATCATAGCAACAGCCTTCTAAATTGAGTGAAAATAAAATTGTGTTAAGGGGTGGTAGTTATATAATTTCATGTCAACTTGAAGATATATAAAAGTGTAGGCGTGGAGTTCAACCTGTTAATCAGGTCAAGGCCTGATGATGCCTTCTCATGGATGGGGCCTTCTCATGGGGAGGGACCTGGGAACCTCCCCCTCTTACACTGTCTTCGCCTTCCTGCTGGTGAGCCAGGCTGAGACCTGTCAGAACCGCTGCCATTGAATCAACAACTTTGCACCCACTGACCTGTGACCTTCCTGCATTCTGCATCATTGCTTGTGACTATGTGAATCTGAAGAGGGACTGTGGATGAGTATTGGATTTATGGACTTGAGTTGGACTGGGCTGGGATGTTTTCCTGATATGCAATTACTTCTTGGTAGAAAGCTCTTTCTTAAACATATATTGAGCGTCACTGCATTTGTTTCTCTAGTCAACCTGACCTAATACATAAGACTATCCGCTTGTAGCTTTTCTGTTCGAGCAGAAATTAAGATAGTGAACCATTTTGCAAACTGGAAAACAATAAAGAGTATTATCAAGTTGAGGTTGTATAAACTTCTTTCCTAATGAGAGTGTGGGAAGAATTTGAAAATTACTCAGATTGAGCAGTATCTGTACCTATTAGATTTCTACTATAACTATACTATACTACTATACTATACTTCTACTATAACTATACTGCTTCTACTATAACTTCTAATGTAACTATAACTTCTGCTTTAACACAGAGGTTAGCTAACCCCTGTGGCGCGATTGTTAAAGCACTGGTGGTTTAGCGGTAAGTTGATTTCCAGCCAATGTACCTCTTGATTGGCCACCACCCATTTGTTTTGTGTTTCTACATGAACAGGTTTCTGCTGAGTGGCCATAGTAAGAGAGACTAAGTAAAAAGGCCTGATGATCTACTTCTAAAACCCATAGAGGTAGCAGTGCTGCGTTCCGTAACTACGCATGGGGCTAATGCAAGACTGAACTGTGCATGGGGCCCGCATGAACTGTAATCCATCTAGTTTTCATGTAGGAACCTTGGTGCTGTAGTGGTCATGCATGAAGCTGCTAAGCGCAAGGGCAGCAGTTTGAAACCACCAGCTGCTTTACAGGAGAAAGACAGGATTTTCTTTCTTTTCTTTTCTTTGTTTGTGGCATCACTGCCCTGGAGGGAGTAGGAAGTCCAACCTTGCTCCTGGAGAGCTGCTGCTGGATTTGAACTGTCAAGCCGGTGGGCCGCAGTCTCGCGCACACAACCACTAGGTCACCAGGGCTCAGCCAAGAAAAACAGGGTTTTCTACTGCGGTAAATGGCTACAGTCTCGGAGATGCACAGGGACACTTCTTCCTTGTCTTGTAGGGTCCTTATGCGTCGGCACCGACTCATGGCAGAGTGAGTTTCCACTTAACCCCTTGAGCTATCATCACGCACCAGCATTGTTTGAACTGCTTTGTTGGAATTTATTCTTCATAAAAATCTTACAAAGTAGGAACTATTTGTTTATTATCGTTAACGAAAATTGACCAGTCATTGGTGAACAATTTATTTTTTCTGCTCTTAAGCGTAGGTAATGGAGAGACTATTAGATCAGTAACCTTTCTTTTCCTGAAAGAAGATATGCAGAAATGCACCGCATACATCCCTTCAGTCCATTCCCAAGGAGTCTTAGTGGTGTGTGGGTTCCGTGGTGTCAAGTTCCTAACAGTAAAGTCAGCAGTTGGAACCCTCAAAGGACTCAGGAGGATGAATTTGAGACTTTCTGTTGCTGTAAAGATTTACGGGCTCAGAAGCTCTAAAGGGCAGGTCTACCCTTTCCTTGCAGGGTCCTCAAACTTTTTAAATTGGTGGCCAGTTCACTGTCCCTCAGACCCTTGGAGAGCCAGCCTATAGTTAAAAAAAGCACAAACCCAACTATGAACAAATTCACTGAGGGCCCGGGATGAGTCTGCTGCTAAGCAGGACAGCAGCGGGCAAAATGTCCTGCTGGTGGGCCACATAAATGTCCTTGGTGGGCCGCATATGGCCCGCTGGCTGGAGTTTGAGGACCCCTCCTAGGGTCATTATGCATTGGAATCAACTCAGCAGTAAGTTTGGTTTTCCATTTACTGCATTCCCACTTCTCTTATTTTTATAGAGTGGAACTGTTGATATTGATCTTCATATTTATTATCACAGAACATTTATTTTATAATATGTTACGAACCTAAGTATGAAATAAGCTGGAATAAATAATTATAATTGAGCACCTATATGTACTTTAAGGAATCCTGGTAGACCACGTGGCTGAACGCTGTGCAATCGGCCATTCAAACCGATTCAGAGGCCCTTCAAGGTACACATTTGGTGATGTGCTCCCCACAGTCACTATTTTGAAAACCTGTAGGAGCAGTTCTCTTCTACATACATGGGACCGTGAGGGTCCCATTCTCTTTTAAAGCAATTCTAGTCGAGCACTTGTACACTATGTTATATGCTAAATGCTTTACAAAGTTTAGCAATCCAACACCATCATGCTAATGGCATCACTTCCCGATCCAGAAGTCCTTTCAGTAATTCCTTATTATTCCCCAGTTAAAACCCTGCTTTTAGGTCAGAAATGCACTCAATCTAATCTTATGTGAGATTATCTATTCTGGGAAGGTCCTTCTCATTTCCCAAGTCTGGATAAGGTAATTCGCCTAAAAGCCACTGTGTACTAAAAGCAAATTAAAAGGCCCAAATTAGAAAAATAAATATTAACGACCCTACATTCATGTCTTAGCACTCTGCGTTCCTTCACCAAAATCAAACCCACAGCCATGGAGTCAATGCAACTCTTAGTGACATGCTAGGACGAAATATAATTGCTCCTGTGAGGTTCTGAGACTCTAACTCATGGGAGTAGAAGTGTGGCTGGTGGTTTCGAACTGGTGACCTTACAGTTAGTGTGTAATCACTATGCCAGCAGCACTCGTTCTGCATTTGGGTATGGATTTCTTTTTTTGGATGATAGCACTATGTTGTATTTATGATATTCATTGTAACTCCTGCATAGTTTGAGAACGCAACAATTGCTAAGTAAATCTTGATAGCCTTAAAACAGCCAACTTTTGTAATGGTTATTTATATAAGGGCTTTCTTTTAAAAAACACACGTGTTTACCCCATTATTTAGTTTTTCAGAACTTACTTATAGCAATTTTCACCATTTTGGAGAGGAGAAAATTGAGTTACGTGCTTACTCCCCTAATACAGGCACAGAAAACAGTAGCACTTGAATATGAGCCCAGTTCTTTTTAAACAACAGGGCAGTTCTCTCAGGGAACGCAAACTCCCAATATTGCAATAACTTCTCGGGAATGATATTATTGGAAATGTTTGTTAAAGAACAATCAAGGATCCTCGCTCGACTCGTTTATATTAATAATGTAAAATTACACTTAATTAAAAATTATTGATCAACAAATTACCAAATATACTTTAGCATCATTTTTTCGAAAATCTCTAGCTCAGGTTTTAGCTCTTGCCTATTTAGTTCCCTCCCATCCCTAAAGGTGCTCACAAAGTGCTACTCACTAAGAAGCGATACACTGATAAAAAAAAACAAAAACAACTCGCGGCAACTGAAAACGCGCCGCGCCTCCGCGGGACTTCTTTTTCTTTTCCACAGTAGGAGGCGGGGCCAATTTCCCTCATTCAAATAAAAAACCAGGAGATTTGCATGGGGAACGGTCAGTCCGTGAGTCCATTGGCTGATAGAATATAGGCGTGGCCAATGGGACGAGAACGGAGCTCCGCCTACATTATTTTGCATAACGGCCTCGGCGCGTGTAAGGCAGAAGCGGGTTTGTTTTTGAATCTGCAGAGGCAGCGGCGGCGGCGGCAGCGGCGGCGGCGCGGTGGCGCGGCGAGAGGCGCGCGCGAGTGAGACGGCGCGTTCGTGACGGCGGAGCGGACGGCTCAGTAGGAAGGAAGGAACTTGGTTCCTCCTCCCAGTTTTCCCTCCCGGAAAGGTACCTGTGAATCCCAGGGGCTGATACGATCACATTTTGTGGTGTAATTACTGTATTTCTGAAAAGTGCAGACCGCATTATGGCGGCGCTCGGAGTCGGGACTGCGCCTGCGCGGTTGCGGAGTTGCGTCCGGGCGCTGCATGGGAGCACGTGACCTTGCGGGGTCGGGCTCTAGCTGCAGTAATGCAGCGGATGGGGCGGTGGCTGCGCAAGCGCAATATTCATTTTCAAGAGCTAATGTTCTGTTGGACGCCATTTGGGTTCTAGATTTATTTTTCATCGTTCTCGAGGGCTTTCAGTCCGTTACTCAAAATTCTCACGGTTTTCAAGTGAAACAGTCCTCTTATATTGTACTCCTTTCTGATCACAAACTCATCTTTTATGTTTCTCCGAGAAAATGTGGAGTTGGTTTTCTGTAAAAATTATAGTTGTTGGTGGTTCACGGTAATTTAGCTTCTAGGATGTTGCTGGATTCAGTATTTAATGTTTAGGGAGGTCACATTCTTGCACTTTGTCGCGTTTCATGGGGAGTGCATTTATTTAAAGTACATGTTTGCAAGTATATTTTAAACCACATGTTTACCAGTTCTTTTAGAGACCTGAGGCATGTTTGCAAAATACAATAAATTTAAATTTTGGAAGTATAAGGTGTTTTGATGGAGGCAAAGAAGTAACGTAAAATGTAGTTTGAGTTCAAGTTTGTGTCTTGGTGTAAAATTTAAAAAAACTTTGGTTCTGAGTTAATGAAGTTTTACTTTTAGACTGTCAGTGCCTCAGCATACTTACTGATTCTGATATTTTTAATTAGACTTTAAAAAAGAAATCACATGTTCTTAGCATTTTGCTTGTAATGGTGTGCAGAAAAGAATTTACTTGATAAGCTTCAAAAAAAGAAATTCTACAACTACATACATGTCTTTGGGGAATCACTGGGTCATCCATAAACTTTAGATTATTAATCATACCCATATTAAGTATTTGTTTATAAACTATCGTTTTGCTTTAAAAAGTTTTACGTGTGCTTCCATTTTAGTTTCTTAAAGATCAGGTGGTTATAATTGTAAATATGCTGATGCTTAGTGTAAAAGGTCTGTTAGTATATTTAAGTCTTATATAACTCCTCTGAGCTAAATTAGATAAGATTTCATTTGGTTCCCCATTGTGCAAATTCTTAGATGGCTAAATACATGGAACTTATTATTACAAATTTTATCTCTGATTTTTATTTACCAGTACAGCAGTTGATTTCTGCTTATAGAACCCCAGGATTATATTACTGTACTGTGGAAGAAGTGGCTGTACTATATAAACATATTTAGGTTTGGGATATTTTTATTGCTTCCAACAAATATATTTAGTAAGCATGAACTAGATGTATTTGACATGCGTATTTAGGATTGGTGAATTTGTAAGTGATGTCACACATGAAATGAAATGATGAGAAAGATTGTTTTTTCTCTTCCAATAGAATCTTAATCTGTCATTGATGCAATTCCTGGAATTCTGACGTCTTCTACAAAACATTATGTAGAATTCAGAGTCCAATTGTGCACTCTTTTTAAGTGATTATCAAACATCATCCTTCTTCCGATACAGTAATTTCAGGTATTTAAATATTTAAAGTTAATACTTAACTAGGTTGTACTTTTCAACATTTGTGTATGTATGTATACACACATAGACATTTAAGTTAAGGGACAAAATCCATTGATTTTAGATCTTCTGAAAAAAATGGAATATATTTCAGCTTTTAAGTTTTTGTATACAACTCACTAGTAGTTCTGGTGGTGTAGTGATTATCAGTTGGACTGTGATCTGCAGGTTCTGCAGTTCGAAACCCCCAGCCCCTCTGAAGGAGAAAGACAGGACTTCAAGAGAGCTTAGAGGCCTATGAAGTTGCCATGAGTCAGAATGGACATGATGGCAGTGAATTAGTTATACAGACGATTGTCTGTCGGTTTAATATTTAAGGTCTTAAGAGGTACTTGAAAATACCGAACAACATAAAATTAAATATTTATTGGTTGAGCAATTTTGCTGTTACATTTCTTCTTTAAAAGATAGCTACAGTTGTATAAACTTAAAACTCTGGTCAATGAATTATCAAAACTCCGCTCAGGAGCCCCGGGGGCTCTGGGGGACAAGCTGTTGGTTCAGACCCCACCTCACTGCACCCCCACCTCCCTGCTCAGTGGGAGGAAGATAAGGCAGTCTGCTCCCATTAAGAGTGCCAGCCTTAGAAATGCTCAGACCCAGTTTCATCAGGTTTTATAGGGTTAATGCAGGTTGGAATCGACTCAATGGCAATGAGTTATTCTGTCAATCATGAATATATTTTGAAATTTTATTTTGGTAGTCATTGTCACAAAATGCTGATGTTGCAGCACAGGTGAACATTAATACTAGGTTTTCCAGGAATGAATATTTTGTGGAGTTATTTAAAACTTTTCTAATTTCTAGTTTCAGAGATTTTAATTATCATAGTCATCATTTACTTTGGATAATCAAGGCGTAAACCATTAAAATTTGTTTTAGTTCTTAAACCGTGACTTGAGCAATTGAGGAATATTGTGCTTAAGAGTTTTACTTTTAGCACATATAGAAAATGTTGAAAACAGCAACATTAAAAAATACACACTGTAAAGGCTTTGTTGTTTTTGTAATCACACTATTGGCTGATCAGCTTATCATTATTTCTTGGTTGATCAAATTATTAATCTATCAATTGGTTTTCATTGGAAACATAATTTATCCTTAGGCTTCAAATTATTCATATTCTCTCATTATTCTAAGTTTTTATTGCTTACATAATTTAGTGGAAATTTCCCAAATTATGAAATATCTTTAAAGCATACGTATAAATGACTATATAATTTTGTTGTATCTTCTGAGATACAGTAGACATTTCTTATTGTTGTGCATTTGGCTTTGTTTTTTCCACTTCTGTACTACAAATAGTGTCACAGTGAACATCTTTGTGTGTCACAATCTAATCTACATCATCTTTGAAATTACTGTTACAGAGCTTTTAATTTGCCACATTGATAGCAACTTAGTTTTACTAAAATGCACTCATGTCAGTGTACATTTGATGGGTGCAAATATCTTTGTCTCACTGGCATGGAGTCATTGCAGACTCACAGCAACCTGCCCCCACTGTGGTTTCCGAAGCTGTAACTGTTGGAGGACTGGAAAGTGGCATCTTTCTGTGGAGCCGCTAATGATTTCAACCTGCCACCGTTTGGATCACAGCCCAACGCCTCGTAGCTCATTAAGTTTTTGGTAACTAATAAAGTTAACCTCAAAAAATTTAATAATTTTAGATTGAAATTTGGTGTTTGAGGCCTCTTTTGGCCTATTTTTCTATACTGTCACTGTTTTTCTTAATGTGATTTTACTTTTGATTACTAACTTTCCCTTTCTGCTGCACCATTTTATTCTTAAGCTTACCTTTTAAAATTATTTATGACTTTATATACTTAGAGGTTTAAAGTTCTTATGTGGCCCAGTGCACTCACTGCTTGTATTTTTCTGCCTAGAAAATACTGGACATGTGAAATAATTTGATTATTCATCTGTATGGGTTATTTTGATTTTTAATTTTTTCTCATTTTCTTCTTTGTTAGTTTTGTTTTGGGGGGCATCACTGCGCTCTGGTGGCAGTGGGAGGCCCAGCCTTGCTCCTGGAGAGCTGCTGCTGGATTTGAACTGCCAGCTCTGTGGGCTGCAGTCCCGCACTCAACCACTGCGCCACCGGGACTCAGCCCTTTTTCCCATTTTCTTAAAAAAAACCAAAACCTTCAGCTCTTTAATCTTTGTGGAGTTTATTCCAACATTGTGTTATTGGTTACTGGTTTACATTTTTCTCATTTTCAGAATTTCATTTTGGCAGTCCATCTCTTTTCTCATTGTTTTGAGTTCTTTTAATAATGGTATGCTTTATTTGATCTCTTGGTTCTATTTTATTAATCAATTGTGTATTGGCTTCTAAGGCATTTTGGTGAGTTTTGTGGATCCCTTATGGAACCTTAAAGGTATACTGGGTTATGCTTCTAATTGCAAGGACAGCAGTTTAATTCTACCTGCTGCTTGGGGGTGGGGTGGGAAAGATGAGGCTTTACGGTCCTTCAAAGATTTATAGCAGTTCCACTTTATCCTATAAGGTTGCTATGAGTGAGAATCAACTTGGTAGTGGGAGTCGGTGGAAGTAGCCCTTGGAATGGTACACAATTTATGACTGCAGTATATTCCGCCTTCTTGGAAAGACGGTATATTTGTTATGTTTTTCAGGGAGTGTATAATAGGAAGTCTAAAAGTTTACATCTGGGTGTTGCTAGGCCTCAGTCTTAAAACCACATTACCATTGTTGCTCTGTAGTCCTATGTATGGAATCATGGTGGTACAATGTTTACGTTTGATTGTCAGTTTGCTGAAAGGTAGACAGTTTGAATCCACTTACCTCTCTGGAGAGAAAGATGGGACTGTCTGCAACTGTAAAAGTTTCTTGGAAGTCTTCTGAGGGCTACTCTGTTCCATCACATTGTTCTTAGTGTAACATCAACTCAGTGGCCGTAGATTCGTAGACAGGCCTGTTACAATTTGGTAAGGAGCCTTGGTGGCATGTGGTTATGGCAAGTCCAAAGTTGCAATCAGCAGCAGCTCCTTAGGAGAAAGACATGACTGCTCCCATTGAGAGGAGCTACAGTCTCAGAAACTCACAGGAAAGTTCTTTGGGTTGCTATGATTGGCTTCAGCTTGATGGCAGAGTTTTTTTGGGGTCATTGGGTTGTGCCTGAATTGGGGTGACTCTTGCACTACAGAAACAGTACTGCCTGGCCTTTTGCTGCCCCTATGATACGTTGTTGCTTGAACCATTGTAACCCATTGGTCTTCTCTGTGACCAATTATTGGAAGTAACTAGATCACCATACCTTATTTCTTATTCTGCCCTACCTTGGAAGCACCACTGAAACCTGCACACTATCTTCTTAACTGGTCTCTGTTGTTTTTTTTGTAGATCAGCTTTACGTTATATGGCTTACATATCTTTAAAAAGTCAGTTATATTGAAGTTTTGGTTAGAATTGCATTAGTGTGAACTTGCTTCTTTAATACTTTTTGGTTTTCTTTATTGATGAATATAATACATTCTGAACAGATTCCACAATGTCTATTGTTTCTAGAAACAGAATTCTGTGACTTGTCAGTAAGATATTTTACTGATTTCCTAGTATTTATATAACAAGGGTGTATTGGGAAAGAATAGAGGACAATATTTCTATTTTTAGCCTACTTTAGGACATCGTAGTATGAATACAACAATGTTAGAAATGGGGGGAATAGATTTGCAAAATAATATATCTTACAATATTTAAAGCCATTTGAAAAAAGAATAGACTCTTTTGAGGGAAGAATTTTGAAAAGAAACTCCTTTCCAGGCCAGGATTGAGCCTAATTCGAAGAGTAAATATAAAAACCTTTTCTTATGAGGATGTTTTCTTAATTACAAATTTTATTGTTTTCTATTAAATCTTTATTCTAGAGTATGTGAAAGTTAATGAGTTGATTAATAGCGATTTCAGTTACATAAATTCTCTTGTAACAATAGGATTAGCTATGGCAACAAAGTCACAAATGTGCTTGATACAATTGATGTATGGATTGTTAGAAGAGTCTCCCAATAAAATGGTTTATTTATAATTTAAAAAATAGGTTTAGGGCTGAGCCCCGGTGGCGTAGTGGTTGTGCGCGGGACTGCGGCCCACTGGGATGGAGGTTCGATTCCGGCTCCCAGGAGCAAAGGCTGGGCCTCCTACTCCCACCACCAGGGCAGTGCTGCCTAAAAAAAAAATAAAAAAAAAATAAAAAAAATAGGTTTAAATAATTCTGGGCATTCATGGTGTTTGTCAGTTCTTTAGAGTACTTAGAAAAATTACCTACTAATGGAGTTCTTCTTATAATATGCCTGCCCATTTGGCTTTCTTAGATTTCTTTACAATGCCCAAGACAGTTTAAAAGTTAATTTTCAAAGTTTTTCCTCAGGTGTCCTGCCATCTACAGTTCAGGTGGAAGCAAGCCAGAGAGATGTAGGATTCAAAGCAAGAGTGAATTGTGCCAAAGTCACTCAGCACAATTACAGAGATGTGAAACACTTGAAAATGAACGAAGATCTCACTTGTTTAACCACACTAAGGAACATGCTGGGACTCTGTCAAGATGGCTACCTCAGATTGGGCCAGCTGTCTCTGTGGGTTGATCTGATATCTGACTTGTTTTGCCACCTGGAGACTCAGTACTAGCCTTCTGCCTTTGATTAGACTATTAAGTCATAAATGAGACAACAAGACAAAAACAGACATATCATCTGGATGAAGGAAATAATTAGCAGAAGGCCAAAACGATGTCCAAGGATTCAATTAGAACAGTAATTAAGCCATAGAATAAAGGAAATTCACAAAGTATTGGTGGTTGACAGATCAATATGTCACAGTTACAGGTGAGACTACAGAAGCAGACCATATTTGGGACATGTAAATTACGTTAGATATTATGAAGAACTTCCAAAATTGATCTAGTACCTTCTAACAAGGCAATCTGGGCATGACTGAAGGGCAGGCATGATTCATGACTATTTTTCTCCAAATACTGTTCATCAATGACATCTAGGCAAACCCCTCAAGGGAAACTGTCCCTGCATGTGTTGGGACACATGCATGTGTTGGCTGGAGAGGTGCAGATCTTCTGTTTTGCATTGCTCTCTGCCTGAAGGCAATATTTTCATCCCTAGTTAATGATCAGAAGGAATTCAGTCGTGGTTTAATCTAATGGGAACTGCACATGCATTTGGGTTTTCACTGTCATCTCCAGCCTTGTGCAAATATATGCTTAGAATTTAAGCTCTAATACAATTTCCCTGTCTGATCATGGATTATATTATTAATAATCTTTAGTTCACACAGACTGGTGCATTTCTTTTGCATGGACTTAACTGACCCTTCACTTAATTGGCTACTTGTTTTAAGATAAGCCTTTAAAAGTCCAGATGTGAGCTGAACCTCGGTAGCCTAAGTGCTTGAATGCGGGACTGCGGCCCGCGGGCTTGGCGGTTCAAATCCAGCAGCGGCTCTCAGGAGCGGCACTGGGTAGCGCCCACGACCACCAGAGGCAGTATGCCCAAAAAAACAAAAACCAAAAACCCTCAGAAGTCCAGATGTTCTTCTTTCGGGGACTGTCTTTCTTTGTCATACTTTCCTATTTACCAATTTCTTTATGATTACCAAAATTTAATTTGTGTTTTTACACAAATATCAAAGGTGATTGCTAATCTGCAGATCCCAGTAGGAGTGGTGACTTGAGTCACACTCTAAAGTACTTGCCCCTTCTCATCCAGCAGAGCTTTGGTGGCATAGTGGTTATGCTATGGGCTGCTAACTGCAAAGTCGGCTGGTCAAAATCATCAGCCACTCCATTGGTAGAATTTACTTGACTCCCACAAAGATTCACAGTATAAGAAGCCCACAGAGGTGTTCTGCTCTGTCTTTTAGGGTCGATGCGAGTTATCATTGACTGGGTGGTAAGTTTTTCATCAATCCAACACTAGGGGCTGAAGAACATAATTCATATATGAATAACCTTTCTTTTGTATGAAAGAAACCTGAGATAACTGCGTGCTCTTTTTTTGTTGCAAGCTTTTTAAGATCTCAGAGACTTTATTTAGTAACTGGGTACCATGCAATTAATAGTTTTTAATAATGCCATATTAATAGGGCTCATCTTCAAGGTGAGCTGGCATTGGAGTTTATGGGAGCAAGCAGTTGGCAATAGAGGGACAGTTCCCATATGAGTGTTGACTATTAGAACTGGAATGTATTGCCTATGGAGTATAGTAGAGAACCAACAGGAGTTGTGGGTTTACATAGATGGGATAAGCATTTCATAATACATTTAGTTATACATGTAATTATTTGATTATTTCAGGTGATGTGACTATTTCCATTTGTAATAATGTTACAATAATTACACTATTGCAGTTTGTAAGAACCCATACCATTGGAAAAACCAGCAAAAATTGCCTGGAAAAGGTGAGTCATTGTGGTGAATGTAAAATTGCTATGGTTCTTCTATAGATAGTCTAGTTGAATTCCTACTTTATGCCTGGTTGGGAGCATGCAAATTACGGATTAGAAAACTTTTTAACTCGGAAACTGGTCAGTTTTACCATTCTGTATTCTTGCATACTTGAGATGTTTGAGCCTATCTCAGAAGCAGGGAGGGGTTCCTTCGACTGTCAGCAATGAAGAGTTGCCAATGACATGAATATAAGACCCTTGCCTGAAGTTGTAGAGGCAGCAGAGATGCTAGCGGCCATAGCACCAAGAACATGAGGTAGCAGAGACCTGTGTCCAGACTGTGAGGTAGAACAGACAGGCAGAGACGCGAGACTATGGCTGAGGCTGGAGACTAGAGGGGCATACATGATGGAGAAGCCCAGTTTCAGACGAATCATTAAGGTGTTCTGATCCCGACTGGTGATAGCATTGATGGCAGTGTGAGACATTGGCCTGTTTACTGAAAAGTCAGCATGTCAACCCATGAGGTGCTCTATGGGAGAATTGAAAGCTTTTCGCTCCTATAAACACTTAGAATCTCAGAAACTCCAGGGACCCAGTTCTATTCTGTCCTTCAGAATTGTCGGTCTCCATCAACTGTGGAAATCAAATTATTTAATAAGCGATCAAATCCGAGTATTATCTGTTAGTTCTATTGAATCCCATGGAGCAGAAGAGTGACATAGAAGGAATGATTGGTTTTCATGTAGGATAAAAAAGGATGGAGGAAGGTGGCTTGTCTTCTGCATTATCTTTGAGCAGAAGTGGTGTTGGAGTCTCTGAGGAAATCCATTGTGGCCCCCAATTTATTTCACTAGTCATCTTTAGGATTATATGAGGGTGTACCCCCTTAAAAAACATTTCCCCCCCCCACAGGCTATGTATTTAAGCAAAAAAATCTTACCATCTTCAAAGTACTCTTCATTGTATTTCATATATTTGTCAAATCTACGATTTCAATTCTTGGAAAGGTTTTTCAAACTCATCTGTTAGGATGACTGGCAACACCTCCCTCATTTTTTTCTTCTCTTCTACATTGTCAAATCACTGTCTTTGCATGCCCCTCTGCATTTGTGGAAACATAAAGAAGTCACATAGAGTGAGGTCAGGTGAGTAAGGTGCGGGGGGTGCGGGGTGGGGGGCAAGAGAGCTATGCTGTCTTGTGCCAAAAAACTGGCATTCTGAGATGACTGTGTGAGCAGGTGCATTGTTGTGGTGGAAAAACCAGTCCCCTCTCTGCCAAAAACCAGGCCATTTTTGTCACACACTGTTAGGCAATCTTTTTTAGAATCTCGTAACCATTGATTATCAACCTTCCTAATGCCTCCACCCTTTAATGCAGTTCCT
Organism: Nesogale talazaci; assembly: GCA_004026705.1. Lineage (NCBI taxonomy): Eukaryota > Metazoa > Chordata > Mammalia > Afrosoricida > Tenrecidae > Nesogale > Nesogale talazaci. Next base: position 24,932 of record PVJH01026835.1, read on the forward strand.
CATGTTGTGGTGACTCCTCCAACCATAAAATTATTTGCATTGCTACTCCCTAACTGTAATTTTGCTACTGTTATTCGTAATGTGAATATCTGATATGCAGGATATATTTTCATTGTTACAATTTGAATATAATTGTAGCATAGTGATTAAATCATAAAGCAATATGTAATTATATATTTTGAAATACTTATTTCTAATGACAAATAAATGAAATTTTGTCTTGAAGCCTGGTGTAGCATGGGTAGCAGTCTTTACTGTGGGTGCTTGCATGTGGGCATATCTACTTATGGGCAGACTGCCTGGAGACAGAGGACAGATGTCTTGGTTCCTAAGAAATAGTGTTTTCTGATGGTCTTAGGTGACCCCTGCGAAAGGGTAGCTTGACTCCCACAGGGGCTGCAACCCACAGGTTGAGAACCAGTGCTCTAAATAGAAAGCTGATTAACAGTCTGACCTGGTGGAATGAACTCCAAATGAGCATCTTTTTTTTTTGCCGGGGTAAAGGGGTACCCCCTCATACTTAACCAGAAGAGCTTTTGGCAAATTTGCTTAGTGTTTTAGTCTTCCTATTGTGGCATTTAATCCAAGCAGAGTTTATCAGCTATGGTGTGAACTCTACTTTGTTGAGCCAAATTAAAACCCCAAACTATTCTTTTATCTAGTGCACTTTTATTAACTAGGGAGCCTATGGATTACTGATGACCTGCCATCCTGTTGACTATATCATCAACAATTCGAGCCTTAGTTGCGAACAACTTAGGGTAGATTTTTCAAGTTAGACCACATCAGGGGTGAAAGACTGAGAGAATTGTTCTCACTCTCCTCTAGATTGTTAGTTCATAATCGTTAAAACACTACAGTTTGATAAAGGGGATGGTAACATCTGAATTTTCATCTTCAGATTGGGAAAGGGATGACGAAACCTACATTCTGTCAAATTGCTGGGACTAGCTATTGATTGTACTAACCAGATCAGCTGCAACTGATTCAGTTCTGACTCAGTGACCCTATAGCCCAGGTGGCGTAAGTGGTTGAGTGTGGTGGGACTGCGGCCCGCGGGCTTGGCGGTTTTAGACAAAACTGTCTTTAAACATGACTAACATTATTTTCTAAGAATTTCAGACTTAACATAATCTGAAGACATAATACTATACAAGCCCTCCTCTTCCCCTGTCATCTATTTGATCTTGACTCATAGCACCTCTGTCTATGTAGTACTTCTGAGACTATCTCGGAGCAGGTGACCCTGTCTCCTGTGATGAGTTTGAACCTCCAACCTTATAAACTTGGTGCCATGATATTGCTTCCAATTCCTTGCAACCCTGTAGGAAAAGTTAGAAGTGCTTCTGTGAGTTTTCAAGACTGTAATTCTCTATGTCTTTATGGTAAGCCCTGTCTTTCTTTCATGGAGTGGCTGGTGGTTTTGAACTGTTGACTGTGTGTTAGCAGCTCTATGCACAATTACATTACCAGAGCTTTTCCGGACTCCTTATAATCAGGATACATTAATATATCGAGATTATCAAGTTTTCTAAACATCGGTATAGTACTAAATCTTCTCTAGATAAATTATATGAATTCTTCAGTTAAAATTACAGCTTTGGTGTCACTGGATTTGAAGGAAAAAAAGTTGACCAAGTTCATAGAAATTTTCATAAGGAACCTTTAAAAAAATCATTTTATCGGGAGCTCACACAACTCTTAACACAATCCATACATACATCCATAGTATAGTGTCAACACATTTGTTGCCGTCATCATTTTCAAAACATTTGTTTACTACTTGAGCTCTTGGTATCAACCTATCTCCTTTTCCCCTCCCTCCCCACTTCCCCTACCTTATAAACCCTTGATAATTTATAAATATTATTTTGTCATGTCTTAAACACTATCCAATGTTTCCCTTCACCCACTTTTCTGTTGTCCATCCCCCAGGGAGGAGGTTATATGTAGATCCTTGTAATTGGTTTCCTCTTTCTACCCCACCCTCCCTCCACCCTCTCGGTCTCACCAATCTCACCACTGGTCCTGAAGGAATCATCTGCCTTGGATTCTCTGTTTTCAGTTCCTATCTGTACCAGCGTGCATCCTCTGGTCTAGCTGGATTTGTAAGGTAGAGTTGGGATCTTGATAGTGGGGTGGTGGTGGTAGTGTGAGGAAGCATTTAAGGACTAGAGGAAAGTTGTATGTTTCATCATTGCTACACTGTACCCTGAGTGGCTCATCTCCTCCCTGCAACCTTCTGTAAGAGGATGTCCAGTTGCCTACAGATGGGCCGTGGGTCCGCAATCCCCACTCCCTCTTACTCCCAATGATTTGATTTTTTTCTTTCATACCTGATACCTGATCCCTTTGACACCTCATGATCATACAGACTGGTGTGCTTCCATTTGGACTTTGTTGCTTCCGAGCTAGATAGATGACTGCTTGTTTACCTTTAATCCCCCAGATGCTATATCTTTTGATAGCCAGGTACCACCAGATTTCTTCACCACATTTGCTTATGCAACCATCAGTCTTCAGCAATTGTATTGGGAAGGTGAGCACACAATGATAGGAATTTTTGTTTTTTGATGCCTGATACCTTCAACATCTCGTGGTCACACAAATTGGTGTGCTTCTTCCATGTGAGCTTTGTTCATTCTAGGATAGATCGCCGCTTGTTTTCTGAAATTTTGCTTTTTTAAAAAGCTTTTTCAGGAGTTTATCATAGTTCATTGGTAAACAACATTCAATTTATTCAAATAAACATCTTAAAGGAAAAGCGCCCCCAAACTCAGGCACCTGAGTGCTTTGTTCTCAGGGTTTCTTTTGGTCATAACCCAATAAATATATCATTATTTCCCTTCAGTGCTGGAATATCTGTGGTTCCACTTTTTTCTCCATACCAAGGACAATCCATTGTCAGAACACTAAATTCTACTGCCCTGAACTCTAAGTCACTTCTGACTATCCAGGACCAGCTTGGTTTGTGTCCTATCCCTG
>PVJH01026836.1:0-29614 GCA_004026705.1 Nesogale talazaci
GAAAGAAAAAAATGGATGGCGTACCCATGGAAGAAATGGTACAGAAAATATAAATCATCGAGGGGGCTACCATGGTGGAGGTTCCCGTTCTCGTAGCAGTATTTTCCATTCTGGGAAAAGCCAAGGGCTACACGAGAACAATATACCTGACAATGAAACTGGGAGGAAAGAAGACAAGAGAGAACGGAAACAATTTGAAGCTGAGGATTTTGTAAGTTTTTGTATTTTTAATACCGATAAGATTTTCTGCATATTCCATTTTAGTGTGCAACTCTTTCTCTGACATTTTACTACTACAGATCATTTTGTACAGAGCTGATTCCACTGATCTGTCCACTTGTTTTAAATTCCTTTATATTTTGTGAGGGCTTTGTTCACAATTCTGTCTTCTTCCTTTTCCTTTCCCTCCTCTTTTTATGTTAATTTCAAAGATTCACTTAGAGTTGATTGGCTGATTTGCAGGTATATCACATCTTTTGGGAGAAATAACAGTCTTATTATTATTATTATTATTATTTTTTGGTTTGTTTGTTTTTGTGGGCATCACTGCCTCTGGTGGTTGTGGGTGCTACCCAGCCACCGCTGGATTTGAACCGCCAAGTCCGCGGGCCCCAGTTCTGCACTCAACCACTTACGCCACCGGGGCTCAGCCCCAGTCTTACTATTTTTTAAAGGAAATGCTTACTTATACATGATTTCAGAGTTCTGTGTCTTTTAGCTACTTTCTCCTGAATTTTTCTAGTAAGAAAGGGATATTAATTACTTAGCCTGGCATTCAATGTAATTAGTTATGTTTATTCATTACTTGGAATAAGTAAATCTCACCCATGTGATTCGAGAAGTTTCTTTGAGAAACTGATCTAGTGTTTAATTTTATTCATCTAGTTCCTGTTGTAACAATGTTCTTACCAACTGTAGGTAGAGAATTGAACTTTATATTAGAAGTGCTCTGTTTCTTAACCCAAACCTCCCCCCCCTTTTGCTGTCCATTAGTTTCACATACAGCAGGCATACATTTGTGTGGCTGAGTTTCAGTCTCTGATGTCTGTCTACATACTCAGAATAAGTAGGTGAACAAGACACTTTCGTTGAGTTTCAATTCTTTTGCAGGCAGTCATAAAAAGAAAAGATAATATTTCCCAGAGCATTTAGACTTGAAATGGCCTCAGTCCTTAATATCTACAGCAGCTCTGAGGGAAAAAGACAAGTTTTCTACTCCCATAAAGGATTATAGTCTCAGAAACTAACAGGAACAGTGTTGCCTTGTTGTATGAGGTAGCATGTACTAGATAGTAGTGAGGGAGGGAGATACGGGAGGTAGGAGAAAACCATAGGAGCCCTGGTGGTCTATGGGTAAGTTTTTAGAAAGTCACAGTCGTCCATTTAATTTGGTAAAAATCATAAAATGGTTTATATAGTATAAACTAGTGATGCTGTTACTATTCTTTCTTAATAATGTGAGAGTTAACTAGGGAGGAAAGTAAATCACTTGAAGCACCATGTTTGACACAAAACAAAGCTTTCACTATTTTAAAATCCTCCTTTAAGTCCCAAGATAGGGGGCATCATCTGTTCTTTGTCCATTAAGTATAGGCCTAGAATAATTTATTAAGATTATACATTTTTTTGATTATATACTTTTTTTTTGTTTGGGGGCATCACTGCCCTAATTATATACTTTTTAAAGGCACTTATAAACCCAGACACAAATTTACTGTTCTCACGTTAATTCTGACTCATGATGACTTGATAGGTTTTATATGGTAGAACTCATTGATTGGGTTTTCATTATGGAAGTGGATTACCAGATCTTTTTACCTTAGCAGTTAATGGGTGGGTTTGAACTGCCAACCTAAGTTGGCAATTGACCATAAATTCCTTGCATGACTGCCTAAATGTGCTTTTATTCCTCATCCAGATCCTATTAATCCTATTAAATTTGTATCTATGAAGAGATCACTAGGTATGCATGAGTACTCTTTTAGTGCTTTACAGTGGTGTTAGTAGAGTATTATGATTCTTTGGATGCCATTTATATTATGAATCATTTTATTCCGTAAAATAATTATAAAGTGCCTTTTAAGTAAGGCACAAAGCTTGGTGGCATGATGAGTTCTACGTTGGGCTGCGAACCACAAGGGCAGCAGTTTAAAACCATCAGATGCGGGCTGAGCCCCGGTGGCGTAGTGGTTGTGCGCGGGACTGCGGCCCACTGGGATGGAGGTTCAATTCCGGCTCCCAGGAGCAAAGGCTGGGCCTCCTACTCCCACCACTGGAGGGCAGTGATGCCTAAAATAAAAAAAAAAATAAAAAAAAAAAACCAAAAAACCATCAGATGCTTCATGAGACAAAGATGAGGCTTCTGTTCCTGCACTAACTCTCAGAACCCACAGGGCACTTCTACCCTATCTTGTAGAAACACTGTGCACAATTGATTCAATGGCAGTGAACTGTGTTTTTTTTCTGAGGTAAGGCAGGTGGTTTTGTTAAATAACACAGAAAATATCTATTTAAAGCAAGCAATGTAGGATTAAAACTATTTGTATTAAGATTAATGTTAAGTAGTACTGTTGAACCAGTCCCTTGGAGAATGGCATGTTTGATAAAATCATGGGCCAGCAAAAAAGGGTAAGGCTCTTCTCTCATAAAGATGTATTGACACAGTGGCTTGCACTCTGTGCAAGGTTCTGGCATAGCAACAACAATTGTAAGGATGGCACAAGACCTTTTTTTGTTGTTGTTGTTCTGTTGTAGCTGACTAGGTTTGAAATGCCTTGACGGCACTTGGCAACAACAATACTGGTTTCAGTTTTGTTACATTTTAGTATACTGAGCATATCTTAAATGAAAATAAAAAATTGTACCTTTAAAGAAAATTAGATGTCAACTAAAGCATTCACGATAAAGGTACAATAATGGAAAAGTTAGAGAACACTCAGCTTTTCATTTTTACTGCTATTTACATGCTAAGGAGGATGTGAAATCATCCTGCTTTCTTTGATGTGAAAATCATAGTCAATCAAGTTTTCCAGTTTGTGAATAAATATTACATGTAGTTGGAAATGATACTGTTAGAGATAGTTTCCCTATTGTTTTATTACTATTTTAACACTGAGTTTTGGTACCATTTTAATGGTCAGAGTAAGTAGAAAACATGGGTTATGAACTTTAATGGACAGAAATTTGGTCCATTCATTTGTAAAATTTTGTATAATTGTATACTTTTAAAGGATTCATTATTTTAAGTTGTTAGTCATTTAAACTTGTATTTTGATATTTTTATTCGAACTTTCTTCTAGCCATCTTTAAATCCTGAATATGAAAGAGAACCAAATCAGAATAAATCTTTAGCTGCAGGTGTATGGGGTAAGTAATTTCCGGTCTGTCTTTCAGGGGTATAAAAAGTTAGTATCTGTAATTTTGATCCTCCTTTTTAGTGTTTTAAAAATATAAAGCAGGCTAGACTGAACTTAGTATCTTAAATACTTGTTTTTGCTGTGTTAAGATTAAAAAATGTTTAGCCTTTACTACACATTTCTTTTAAAAACAATATTTGAGGTAGAATAGTTTAATTTTAAAGCTTTATCTACACATGTTAGTACCATTAAGTATAATATGACATAAAATATTAATGTAAGTTAGTGATTTTGGTGTCATTAAAACAATAAAAAAACCTTAGTTTAAATTTATTAGTTTTTTTCAGAGTTGAGTAAACTGGTTAACGAAAAATAAGTACTTCTGATCATAGTATATCATGAAATTAGTCTTTCAATGTATCAAAATGGTTGTATATAGACTGGTCATATAAAATTGTATAAGTTTACCTATGCAGATACTCTATATTGGAGATAATTTTCCTATTTCATTGTCAAAGCTTAATAAGAGTTTTCTGTTAGTAATTCCCTTTACTTTAAAACTGCTGAAGAGTTTAATTTTACAGCATCTTACAAAAGAATAAGCTGCAGTCAGATTCAAATTAGACAACTTTTTGAAAGATTCAAGTGAAGTTTAAAATAATGAAAAATTTAAAATATGAAGATTTGACATCTGAAAAAATAAAATTAATTATTTGATACCAAATTGAAAGGCGCTGTGTCCATGTTGGAACTTGTACACGTTTGTTTGTAATTTTCTATTGAAAACCAGTAACTGTTAATAACAAAAGGATTGTGGCTAATGACAACATACTAGTTCTAACATTAAAGGCATTATTTTAAACTTTGCCACTTCCTGTGCTGTTCTTTATTGTATTTATGGGATAATACTCTGGGGAGTTACTTTATTTCCTTTTAATCTCCCTCTTTATTTATGGGCTTTTTGAGGGTGGAGGTGGGGGTTGATCAGACACTTTTGTTAGAACCATGTGAATGGCTTGTTTTTTTCTGTATTGCAAATTAGTATTTCTACCACTCTCCCCAGGCCTACACGCCCAGACACACACATACCCAACCAAAAAAATCTCCCAAGCTCCTCTCTTAGGTATGTTTCCTTATTATTCAGTTTTTCTGGGAACAGCTGATTGCATAAGAATGTAGAATCACATGGAAGGTGTTAAATAGAAACTCTTAAGAAATTAGAAATAACTTGCGTTTTGATTAGAATTAACGTAAATAAAACATCAAGGATGTTAGCGATAGTTTGTCATATAAAACTACCTTTAGATGCTATTGGTACTGATCCTTCATTGATTTAATAATCTTAGAAATGATTTAAAGGCAAAGACATCTTTGAAAATAATGAGACTAAAATGTATTAATATAAAGATTTTGATTCTACTGTTTCAGGGTTGATCTAAGGATATTGAGCATTAGTTGAAAAGATGCTTAGAAAGAAGATGTATTCTTTACTGTGTTTAGGTAAACTAAACTACTGTGTTAGAGAAAGAATGTGGTATAACTTGGTTAATTGTTAAATTCCCAGTACTTTTCTTAGTATGAATACAATGACAAGTTCATTGTATCACACTTCACTATTTTGCTCTCACTACCCTCGGAGTCCACAAATACTGTTTTCCCCACTGCAACATTTAAAATAGCTATGTGCCTGAGGAAGACTTGAGAGAATTTTAGGAAAGACTTCAGTAGAGTTTTTCTAGAACTGCTTTCTTCCCAGGTAAGTAAAAATTTTACAGCGAAAATGTATTATGTATAAAAGAGTTAAATTTATCCCCGAAATGAAAATTTATGTGTTAACAAATGGGAAGAATCTAAACTATATTCCAATGCTAAAACCAAACCCTTGATTGGAAGTAAGCTAACTAGTTAAGATAAGTGCTTGTTAGAGGCCACTGAGTTGGGTTGGACTCGTAGTAGCCCTGTCTGTGTGGCAGATTGAGCACCCTGTTCTGACCAACAGAGCTAACCAGCCTGGTTTTGAAGTATTGCCTGGTGTCATTTAAGATATAGTTGTGTGTAATTCTACTTAACACCTAATTAACTTTATAGGAAACTCCTATGTATAGTTTATATCCATGACTTTTCCATGTTTTTCTTTACTGTTCGCACTATTGCTGTTGCAGAAGATTCATGTTTATTAAATAATTTTTTTTCATGTCTAGTAATTTAAAATGAATTCAAGGTACTGTTGTGTTCCTGTAAGAAATTTTAGAGAATTTAGGTGTGTGAGTTGATTTACTGGAAGTTAGAGAGAAAGATGTTTGTTTTATGGGTTTGTATGCTGTTTTAAAAAGGAGCTTGGTGTGGTGGTGATCGTGGAGCCATTAAGTGCTGGGTCATTAACAGTGGGGTACACAACAAGCTCAACAGCTACACCACGGAAAGCAAGATGTGGTCCCTTCTTTAAAAATTATAGCTTTGGAAACCTTAAGGGGCAGTTCTACTGAGTCCTTTCTAATCACCATGCTTTGGAATAGTTTTGACCACAGAGGTTAATAGCGAAAAAATGCATTTTGACCCAGTGTGTCAGAACTTACCATTTAGTGCTTAAGATGTTAAGTAATTTTAAGAAAATTCAGTCACGATTGTTTGACCTTACACATGGTTGGCAGTTAGAAATGCCCGGCTGCTCTGAGGGAGGAAGTCTGGGCTCCTCCCTCAGTTAAGGTTGTGGAAACCCTCCAGGGGCTTGCTATGAGTCAGTGTTGACTGAGTGCCAGTGAGTTTGGTTTTGGTGGTTGGAGTGCTTGACCTGAACATGGCTTTATTTCAAGCCAGCATTTGTTTTTATGTTTATTCCTTAACAATATAATTTGGTGATAAACCTAGGTTTTGCCCCTATTTGGTATACCACTTAAGAGCATCAAGGTTCCATTAAAATTCTGTTGTTCTTTTGTATAGGAGGTTTTTATTTATAGAGTGTACCTATTTAGGCATAGAGTGTACCTATTAAAGCCTGTTCTTCGTTAAATTAGGAAACCTTATGAAAAGAAAAATCTTATGATCATATTATAACATAAATTATAGCAGTAAAATCCAATGTGCTTAAGACCAAAATGTATTTACAAATTATTTTAAAGCTTCAAAAACCAATAATTCAAACAATGTCAGTCTATATAAAAATAATCTTAGATTAATTTTGTGAGTCAGAATTGGTGATCTCAATAGGGATTTATTTTAATTGCTGCGGTACAGATTTTTTAAGATTGTCTTTTGTGAATAAAGTTTTTGCTTCAAATTGTGAATTACTGTGAAAGTTTAGTTAGGTTAGGTGCTATTTCCCCTGTATTTGGTTGTGGATTTTTGTGCACATATTAAATTTGTTAATTTTGTTACAATAATGAAATAGAATTAGTAATGAATTTCAATGTGATAGTACAGAAAGGAGAGTTAATCCTGCTGTCAGTAGTGTACATGACTAGACTTTTTCTTGCTGCTTGATACTGTTGTGGTTAGGTGCCATGGAATTTGTTCTGATTGGTAGCAACCCTATATACAACAGAAGGAAGTATTCCAATGCTTGGTTATGTTTGAGAGTCCATTGTTGGCAACCACTGTATCAGTCTATCTTCTTGAGGCTCTTCCTCTTTTTCATGAGTTACTAATACCTAGAAATCCAGTTTGAGAAAAGCTAAGCCCTATAGTCAGGAACTTGGTAGAGGCTTAAAAGTAATACAGCTTATTGCTTCTCTGTTAGCCCTCTTGGTATCTTTGCAGTTTTACTGAGAGAGTGAATAGCTACAAAAAGATTTCATACTTGAAACTTTCCATGTGGTCTCATTCACTTTCTGCTTCACAATTTACTAGAATTTTCTTAAAGCCAAGCATTTGATTGATTTCATGTGTTTGGGGAAAAAAATTTTTTTTGCATTGCGGTATATGTGGCATTTCCATGTCCCAATCCTCAAAGTTGTTTGCTCTCATAGTTCATTGGATTCCTTTGTGTGTACTCTATCTAGATTGAGGCTTTTGCCTTTCCTTCTAGAAATGTGTCAAAATCACTTTTGTTGATGACCTACCTATGCTATTGCAATTGGTTTCCACTTGTTTTTGTAGTTTTAACTACTAAAGGGTCTAGGGCAGTGGTTCTCAATCTTCCTAATGCTGTCAACTTTTAATACAAATACTCATGTTGTGGTGACCCCTAACCATAAAATTACTTGCACTGCTACTTCATAACTTTAATTTTGCTACTGTTATGAATTAGACAACCTCAGTGAAAGAGTCATTCAATCCCCAAAGGGATGGGACTCGCAGGTTGAGAACTGCTGGTCTAGGGGAAGAGTGTGATTAACTTGGGTACTGAATGCTCAATTGAAGTAGATGTCTTTATCAGTTGTGTTTAGCGTTTTATTTCATTTTGGTGCATTGATAAAACTGTCCTGCTTCAAAATTTTTTTGTTTCCCAACATCATTCATGCTTCATGTTTAAATTAGAATTTTTTGAGTGCTAGGCTTTTAGGGTTTTCTTATATTTTTATTGTTTGTAATTTTAGAAAATGATTTTATTTTTCAAAAGTAATAATTGCAAAAATATATTTAGTACAATTTCTGTATTTACAGACTTCTTTATTATTTTCTTACAACCTAATTGTGTAATTTCTTTAGAAAAAGATAGACAATACTGATAAATACTTTCAGTGTCATTCTGTGCCTGAAGATGTTTTTCTTAGCCTTCATATGGTGAGCCTTTTTTGGCAGCTAGGGAATTGGAATGCTTTCCCTATATCAGTGTGTGTGTGTGTGTGTGTGTATGTATGTATGTATGCATGTATGTATGTATATGTATATTTGAAAATAAGTCTTTTCTCAGTTTTCTCAAAATCCTTATTCTTTTATTATGCATTGTAATAACAGGAATTACCATCCCAGCCTTACTGTCTTGAAAATTTGTAATCTTTGGTGAGCTGGAGTCTCTCTAGACTCCCCTATAAGCCCCTGGTTAGTTCTAATTTTTTCAAATGATCCAGTAGAAAGTATGATTCACTTTGCGTTGAGCAGGACACCACCATCAAGATCTATGCAATAGGTAGAGCTAATTTTGTTTAGATTTTCTGAGGCTCTTTTTTGAACTTTTATTCTAAACTTTCCAACTTTCAAATGAAACATGCTCCCCATATTTTTCTAAGGGAAAGAAGACATCACAGTAATAGCAGTCATGTACTTGTTTGCAACATGTACATTGACTTAATGGTTTTCATAATTTTAACAAGTGCTGTAGTCTTGAAAATGCTTATTATTCCAGTACTATCTCCAGAAACAAAGATGGAGTTCGTTGGCCTGCACCTTGGCAGAATGTCCTAAGTGTCAGTAACAACTTGAATGACTTGTATTGTGAAAATAGATGTTTTTTTCATATGTCATAATTTGAGATATAGAAAAACATCCTGGTTTATGATGACTTCAGTGAGGTAAAAAAGTTAAAACAAATCTGGCAAATAGAACCACTCTTAAAAAGCATAAGAGGGGAAACATTTTATATTTTAAGAAATGCGAGTGATTAGGGTGGGCTTTTTGCAATGTTTCTATGTTAATGAAAAATGTTAGAATATAATTTCTGATTTTAACATTCTAGACCTCTGTCTAGAAGAGTTGATGTATATTTCTGGGCATTGTTTAGTTATTGCCATATAATGTTAGGTTATTATTTTGCTTTATTTTTAAAGGAGAAATGCAACTATTAGTTTACTTATTTTATGCAAGACTTGCTATTTGGAAACTAATACATGTATATGTCTCTGTGTGTATATTTATATAAAATGAAAATTTGGAAAATACTTTACCTTTTGGTAGTTCTGTTGTATGTAAAGCTTGAAACGATATATAACGTGTGCCTGTGCTTTATTTGTGCAGAATATCCTCCGAATCCTAAATCTAGAGCTCCCAGAATGCTGGTCATTAAGAAAGGTAATACAAAAGACTTACAGCTATCTGGATTCCCACTTGTGGGAAATCTTCAGTCGCAGCCAGTTAAGAATGGGACTGGTCCAAGTGTTTATAAGGGCTTAGTCCCTAAACCTGCTGCTCCACCCACAAAAGTAAGTTCTAAATTATTAAAAATGCAAATTTGTCTTAGTATCAGTTTGTTTACTTTTAAAAGAATGTTAAATTTTTGTGCCCAAATGTGGGGATGTTGGTTCTGAAGTAGAAAGACTTGGCTCATTTTATGTCATTAATTATCTGTTAAGTAGTGTAAGTACTATATATACTTTGAGTATAAGCCAACTTTTTCCACCCCAGTTTTTGTGGCAAAATTAGGTTCCTTGGCAGGTATTCTTGTCGCCTTATACTTGAGTATATATGGTATGTGTTTTCTTGTATTAGTGGTGGCAAATGAACTTAGTAAAATTTTTGATTTGCTAGTTAAATTTGCTTTATGCACTGTAAATGCTGTTAACTTGTTCAGCTTTCTGTTTTCAAACTTGCTTTTGTTTCTTCCTAACATTGGTAAAAGAAACTTAAGGCTTATCGTATTTGGAGGAAAAGAGAGACAATGAAAGAAATCCATATAGAAGTGATTAAATATTAGAACAGTAATTTTATGAGCTAAATGTGGTCACCTCTTGTGATTACTCGCCTGTTTCCTTTTGATAGCTAGTAATATTTTTATGTTTTTCTTTAGCCTACACAATGGAAAAGCCAAACTAAGGAAAATAAAGTTGGAACTTCTTTCCCTCATGAGTCTACGTATGGTGTTGGCAACTTTAATACTTTCAAATCAACTGCCAAGAATTTTAGCCCATCAACAAATTCAGTGAAAGAGGTATGGCATTAACAAGGATTCCTGATGAATGTAACTATACTTTGTTTTTGATAATATAGTTATAAATTAATAAGAATAAATGTTCACATGTGAATAAAATAGTTACACAGCAAATAAAATGACTTTGATTAAGTAGACATTAAAATAAGATATTTTTGTTCAGAAAATTCACATGCTTCTATTTCCTAATAATTTTTGAACTGTAGGGATAATTTAAAAAATTTTAATGAAAATTTCAAAACAAACTGTAGAGATGATAATACAGGTGAATATAATGCACTCATTAATCAAATAAAATTGTACAAACATACTATGAATTTAGCATTATTTTATAGTCCTGAAAGCGTGAGGTAAATAAATATATTATGTGATCCTCTACTTTTGAAAGTGGTGGGCATTTAATCAGTCCTAATACTGAGTTAGAGGAAAGAAGATGAGTGTTATTGTACCGACTGCACATATGCTCAAGCATTTTTTTCTCAGCTGACCAGGTGTTCTTTGATGACCACTTTAGAGTCAAAGAATACTTGTGATTATCTTGTTATATCTGAATTTATTTTGGATATCATACTGAAACTTTATGACCCCATATAAACATTCCCCTGTCCTCCTTTAAATGTGAGTTAATTGTCTTTGCTGTAAAAGGGCACCTGCAAATGAGGTTGCCACTTAACTGGTATGCAGATTGTTCAGTGGCATTGATTTCATTTTCAGCTAATCTGGTTTCTCTTAACTTGTTACTGTTTAATCATTGCATTAGAATAATTGTTGACTGAGGTTACAGGTTATTTTTAAAGGTGCATCGTATTTCCAGGTATATTCTTTACCCAGTTCATTATTTACTAGAAGATAACCTAAAGAATGTGGTTTTGGCTTAGTGTTTTTGTAATTCGTGGTTTCAGGTAATGGTTTTGAGTAGTATTTTAGTTTTAACTGGGTCTAGTAAGCCCAAACTTTCTTACTTATTCACTTATTTATTTATTTTCTTTAATCATTTTATTTTGGGGGCTCATACAAAGCCCAAACTTTTTAAGAATTTGAGTTCTGCTTCACATCACTTTACTTTATATAGGGCTCCATTTTTGTGACCTTAATTAGAATGGCCATTAGTGATAGCAAGGAGTTTTCTGGTTCTGATCTCTTATTGTTGATGCACAGGGTGTATTAGTATTTAGCAGTGTTCTCTTTTTATTGAAAGTAGAGAGTAAATTGCCCCCCCCCCCCCCCCAATTGTGTTACATCTCTTTGTCATACGTCAGCCACGGGACCATTTAGCCATTGAAACTTGGCATTACCTCATGTTTGTATCCAATAAGTAATCTAAAGCCACAATGGATCATCTAGCAATGATTAAGTTACCAATAGCCCTTCCCTCACAATTTTAAAATTCTATGATTGAAATGATAACTTTTATTTAGTATTCTCTTAAGCAAAAGAGAAAATACTAGTGAAACAGAATAAAATTACTACAGTACATATTTACCTTTCCTTCTCCTTGCACCTTCAATAAAAGCATTCTCTGGTGAAATCTTTCCTTATAGACTCTGTATGAATAATGAAATATATTACTTTGTGCTGTTATTAATTTCTAGAACTCTATAGAACACAGTTTGAATGCTGCTCTTCTAGATAGTAAGGACAGTGTTACAGAAATATCTAGACATTTCCAGGCTTAGTTTTATGGAATGATATCTAATTGTATAGTTTGGTATCGTTTTTTCTGAGCTATGAAGGGTGAAATTAAGATTTAAGAAAATGCTTTAGTTTACTGATACTCATTGGGAAAGGAGGAAAAAGGGTAAACATAGACCTTAAAATCCAATTTGGGTGTGAATAAAGGTAGAATAGAGAGTTCTAAATTGGACACTAGTTTCTGTCTATGCATTTATCAATATTTATGATTTTTCCCTTAGTGTAATCGCTCAAATTCCTCTTCACCTGTTGACAAACTTAGTCAGCAACCTCGTCTAACCAAACTGACACGAATGCGTACTGATAAGAAGAGTGAATTTTTGAAAGCACTGAAAAGGGACAGAGTAGAAGAAGAGCATGAAGATGAGAGCCATGCTGGCTCAGAGAAGGTAATTGAACTTGTCAGGTCTGTCATTAACATCATTAAAATACTTGGTCAAATATTGTTCAGGATCTTTTAATTAATAATTCTATCTCCCTAAAGTTAATTACTTGTATAAGTAATACGTTACTAAGCAAATTAGATTTTTTCCATTCTGGCGATCCTACCCAAAATGAATTTTAAAAAGCTGTGTTCATAACATTTTTCTCACCTTACCTGTCTTCACCTTGCTGTTTTTGCTTTTGTTCTATAGATGTGAGTTAAAAAAAACAAAAACCCATGTTTAAAATAATGCAAAAATAATTGTCCAAAAGCTGTGGCTATGCTTGCTGTCTTAATTTTACATCCTTGTGCAAATAGCTCCTAAATTTAATAATTATAGTGTAGCATTTAAGTATTATTGGGAATCTAGGTAAATTTATTTAAAAGTTTAAATAACTGTACACCCTTCCTTAAATATCTGCAAGCATGAGCTTCAAAAATTCCAGGGTCTTATGTAAGAACCAGGGCCTGTGCTTAGTTAGAGTGCCAATATTCTCACCTCCTCCACCCCCCCTCATTGTTAGGACACCAGACACTTAAATTGCACTGAGACCCTGCTCATCTTTCATCTCCCTTGACTGCACAGGAATGGGAGCCACCTCTATATCTTCCTCACCACCCTTCCTTGTAGCCTGGACCTTTGTCTGGCGCTACCTCTGCTTGCTTCAGACTTTATGTAGGCCTGCCAGGACATCGCCCCACCCCTTGATGGGCAAGCAGAGACCTTTTGACAATTAGGAATTGTGGGGGCCCTCATCCTTTTGTGGCCTGGTCATCATTGTATATGGCGACCCAGGGAAGACATCTGGGCCCAGGTGCTACCCAATGTGGGGCATAGACCATCAGAGGTGCCACTTAGGAATTTTTTCAGAGTAAATGTAAGATGTTGGATTATAAGATAATTGATAAAGGAGTGTTCCTTTTTTCCCTACCTTCCTAAAACTCAGGAGGATGACTCATTTAATTTGCATAACAGCAATAGTCCTCACCAAGAAAGGGATATAAACCGAAACTTTGATGAAAGTGAAATTCCACAAGAGAATGGCAATGCCTCCATGATTTCCCAACAGATTATTCGGTCTTCAACCTTTCCACAAACTGATGTTCTTTCAAGTTCACTTGAGGCAGAACACAGGTTGGTAAAATTCTGTTTACTTTTTTTGTCTGTCATTTTCTGTAGTCAAGATTTGGATATTCTTATATGCTTATTAAGTTGTAATTTACATATCATACATTTCTTCATGCTAAATGTTCATGTCATTGTTTTGAATACAGACAATTGTATACAGCCACATCATAGTCTTCATTTTAGAATATTTTTTTGGCACCCAAAAAAAGTCCAAATGGGGGGAGTGGCCCAATGCCTAGTCTCCTCATTTCTCCTTTATTGTAGACAGCCACTATTATTATTTTCTGTCTCTGTAGATGTACCCTTTCTGGATAATTTCATTATAAATAGAATCACATTGTTTTTTGCTTCTGACTTTTGTTACTTATAAATTTCTGGTGGTTAATCCATGATGTTTGTATCAGTACATTTTATTTCCAAATATAGCATATCTGGTTTTATTGTGCTTTAGAGACAATGCTTTTTTATTTTTAAACAAAGATTTGTGCTAACTCTATGTCAACCAAATCTATAGGTGCCAATTTTTCAACAGCATATCTTTGCATCTCTTCCATGTTTTCATATTTCATATTTTCATAAAACTGTTGTATACTTAAACTATAGTATGTTTTATTATAAGCATATTTCAGTTTAAATATAAATAGAATATAAAAATATACACTTCAACATAAATACACTTCAATATATATATTGGTAAACTAAAATGGGTGATTTGCTTTTACTGTGATACTTGCTTTATTCTGGTGATCTGAAATAGAACGTGCAATACCTCATAGATAATACCTATAGTGTTCCACTGTAAAAGTGAATCATATTTTGTTCATCAAATAATGGATATGGGGATAATTTTATTACTATTGGGAATAATCCTGTCATCAAACATTTTGTGTACCAATTTTTTGTGTGAGTATATTTTTTATTTTTCTAGAGTGGCATTTTTGAAATGTAGTTTGTTCTACATTTTAACATTTTATAAAAGCCAAACTGTTTGCCATGGTGACTGCATTCTTAGCAGTGTCTGAGATCTGTTTTCTCACTTGGTTCCCTCATTTCCTCACCAACACTTGTTCTCTAATTCTATATCTTTTTATTACATAAATTATTTCAGTGTTAACTTATTTTGATTTTCAATTATGTGTTTTCCAAATGACTAACAATGTTGAGATTGGAAGGTTAGGCCTAAGACTACAGAGGCAAAATAATCTAGGTTTTGCTGGTCAGGTGGCATGCCACTGACAACCTTCCAGTATTGTGAGGAAATAGGGTAGCAAAAAAAAAAAAAATCTTGGGCTGAGCCCCGGTGGCGTAGTGGTTGTGCGCGGGACTGCGGCCCACTGGGATGGAGTTTCCATTCCAGCTCCACGGAGCAAAGGCTGGGCCTCCTACGCCCACCACCTGAGGGCAGTGATGCCCAAAACATAACAAAAAATTCTTACAATGTCCACTTAAATAACACCTGGGTTATGAATTGAGTAAGGATGTTGCATTCTATCTGATTTTATCCCATTAGGGACGCTTACGATTGATTATCATTGCGTTGTGTAGATCACATTGAATAGTTTACTGGTTGTTAACTGCCAAGCCAGTGAGAATCCTGGTTCAGTCAAGTTGACATAAAACTTTAAATTTTTTAAAAAATTTTTATTGCAGGGCTGAGCCCTGGTGGCGTAGTGGTTGTGCGCGGGACTGCGGCGCACTGGGATGGAGGTTCAATTCCGGCTCCCAGGAGCAAAGGCTGGGCCTCCTGCTCCCACCACCAGGGCAGTGATGCCTTAAAAAAAAAAATTTTTTTTTTATTGCAGGCTCTTAGACCATGTTACAAACCAACCATACATCAATTGTATCAACATAAAACTTGAGCACCCTGGTCTTTTGGTATTGTAGGAACTCTTGCCTAACCCCAAATCACAAAGATTTACTTCTATTTTTAAAAGGTCCTTTTCATAGCTTTACATTTTTCCCCATTAAGTTTATGGGTTTTGACTTAAGTATTTTAATTTTGAATTTAGAGTTTTAAATTAAGATTTTCACATACATTCCCCCCCCCCCCCCGATTTTATTTCCTAACTTTATTGTGTGCTTAAATTTGTTGAGTGAGTAGTTCCTATTATTTTTTATGTGGGGAAAATATTTCTATGTTAACTTTCTAATATCGCAGTCTTTATTTCTCCACCTCATGAAGCATAACCTTTCCTGAAATCTCTTTAATAATTTTCTTTCGGGCTAGCCCCGGTGGCGTAGTGGTTGTGCGCGGGACTGCGGCCCACTGGGACGGAGGTTCAATTCTAGCAGTGGGGCTAAGCCTCCTACTCCCACCACCGGAGAGCAGTGATGCCCCCCCCCCCCCCCCCCCAAAATTTTTTTCTTTCAGCACTTAAATGTATATTATTTACCTATTATTATTTTGTTGCCAAGACTTACTCTGCCTAGCTTTTTATTTTTACCTTGCTTTTGAGATGTGACTGATTATTGTAGGTATGAGTGTCAGCATGTTTGTTTTAACTCTTTATCATTAATTAAGTGTGAAGGCTTAATAGAAGACATTTTTATCTAGCCCATAACCTATTATATATATTTTTTCATGTCAGTTGATGGCAATCTCAGTATTACCTGTTCAAAGCGTTTGTTTCAATCTGAAATCTTCCCTTTCTAATTTGTACTCAACCGTTTGCCTAAAAGAGTTTTATTTGACTAGTGGTAAATGTCAGTGTCAATCTGATGAAACTTAATTTAAGTCCTTGTTATTTAGATAAAAATGTTTAGTATTTAACATCTAACTAGATTATATAACTTTAAAATTCTACTTTTCTGTCAGATTGTCATACTGTAGTGGCTTGTCTTTTGTTTCTGTTTTTATGCTGGAAGCTTATTCCGTAATATTAGAAATGCCTTCAGGTTACCCATGGTGAACATATTTCAGTGGAGCTTCCAAATTAAGAACAGATAGGAAGAGAAAAATAGATCACTTCTGAAGAATTGACCACTGAAAACACCATATGAGTAGTAGCAGAACCCTGTCATATATAGTTCTCAGAGATGAGCCTCATCGTTTGCAAGGCTCTCAAAGCTGTGACAAGGGAAGGAGCTGTGTGGCAGTTATTTTTTATGTCAGCTTGCACATGGGCAGAGGTACCCCAAAAAAGTCTGGATTTTTTTCAGAGTTATTCATTGCAATTATTTTTACAAAACAACTTTATCACCTTCAACATACTCCATTATACTTAATACATTTATAAAATCTGCGATTCCATTCTTGGAAACATTTTTCAAACTCATCTCTTTGAATGGTTGACAGCACCTCTTGTTTTTCTTCCCCCCTTCTATGTCTTCAAATTGCTGTCCTTTTATGTCCCTTTGCATTCGCAGAAACAAAAAAGTCGCATGGAGCAAGGGCAGGTGAGTAAGGTGTGTGAAGCAAGAGAGGCATGCTCGTTTTTGCCAAAAACTGGTGCTCTGAGATGGCTACATGAACAGGTGAATTACCATGGCAAAGCCAGTTTCCTGATAGCCAAAAATCAGACCTTTTTTTTTTTTTTTTGGTCTCACACTGTTGCGCAACCTTTAGAACCTCTAAATTGAAAGCTTAGATAACAGTCTGACCTGGTGGAACGAACTTCACATGCACAATTATACCCCCCCACCCCCATTTAAAAAAAAAAAGGGTTTTGTCTTGATGTTCTATTAACTTGACTTGCTTTTTGGGGGCGAGATGACGATGGCATCTTTCACTGACATAATTGATGTTTGCTTTCGGAGTTAGAAGAATAGTACCATATGTCCTCCTCAGTAATGGCATTGGGGAAAAAGTCTGAGTCACTTTGGATCTGTTCTTTCAAAGCATGGCATTTCCCCCCACTTGATGCTCTTTTTTTCTGGTTAGTTAGAACCTGAGGCACAAATTTCGCAGTGACTATTCTCGTTCCCAAATCCTCATTAAAATTCACTGACCTTTACTCCAATATAGTCCAGGTAACTTCCTCATCTCTTTAATGGTCTGTCTTTGTTCATTAAGGACAGTACACAAATTTTGTTGACATTTTTGTCTGTTCAGGAAGTAGATGTCCAGAACAAGGTTTGTCATCAATCCACATTTCACCTTTTTTGAAATCATAAAACCATTTTTACACTTGAGTTTTTCCCACAGTGCTGTCTTTGTAAACTATGTTCAAAAACCAACAGTTTATGTGACATTTTTCCTGAGTAGGAACCAGAATTTCACAGCTGTGCCCTGTTATCTTATTTTCAACTTCTTTTTGCGGAGGGCGGAGGAGGGATCACTGTTCTCTGGTAGTGGGAGTAAGTGCCCTGTTATCTTAAATTGGCTGTTCTCGCCCCTCGGCCCCCGGCCTTCAGCCCTTGGCCCTCGCCCTCTGCTCTCACTCTTCTCTCCCTCTCCTCCTCCCTCTTCCATCCTTTTTCAGTGAAACTGCTTTTTATGAAAAAATTCACTGTGACCAGAGTGAACCTTACCATGTGACACTACTGGATGCACTAACCAGAGCAAGTTGCTCAGTACTCACTTAGCGGGAAGAATGGGTTTTACAAAAGCCTTGTTGTTTTTTTTTTTTTAATACTTCCTTATGTATGAAGGTATAGGGCTGGAATTGAGCTTGCTGTTCAGGTCACAGCTTGATACGATGTGTCTTGGAAGAGACTGGGAACTTCTCTATTTGTCCTTTTGCTCTTCCTGCTTGCTGGGACTGTTTCTGCCCAAGACTGGCCCCATGTGAGCTAGTGACCCTCGAAACCAACCTGGTTCAGCACCATACATGGACTTTAGGTCCATGCGACTCTGTAGCCCCTGACCTATGATCTTCTACATCTCTTTTAACCTTTCTGCATCAGTGGCCTTCATTTACATCATCTGAAGAGTGCTTTGAAGAGGACTACATCTAGCATTGGTCTCATGGACTTAGGTTGGACTGGACTGGGTGCTTTCTTGATAAAAATATTTTTTCCTTGCTAAATAAGTTTATTGTCTTTCTGTGGGAAATTCACACCAAAAATTAGGGTTTGATTTAGCTCTCCACAGGCAGCCCATTCTTGAGCATTGAGTAAGCTTGCCCTCTTGTTTGGGTGATTCTATCCATTTTAGCAAGGCTTCTTGTAAACTTGAATCTTTTATATAGTAATAGCATGTGTGTCCTTACACATCTCCTCTATTATATAATAAATTACTTATAGATAAAAAGTTCTTATACATATAGTAGCATGTACTTTCTTATGCATCTTTTATGTTTGAAAATCTTTTAAAATCATTTTATTACTGGCACGTTTAACTCTTATCACAGTCCATCCATTGTATGTCAAGCACATTTGTACATTTGTTGCCATTAACATTCTTGAAACATAAGCTTTTAATTTGAGCCCTTGGTATCAGCTCCTCATTTTTTCCCCTTCCCTCTCCCTCATGTTCCCTTGATAATTTATAAATTACTATTTATATTATTTTGTCTGATGTCTCTTTACCCACTTCCCTGTTGTCCATATCCCATGAAGGAGGTTATATGTAGATTCTTAAAATTGGTTCCCCCTTTCTACTCCACCTTCTGTCTACTGTCCCGGTATTCGCACTTCCACCACTGGTCCTGAAGGGATTGCTTGTCCTGAATTCCCTGTGTTCCAGTTCCTAACAGTTCAAGTATACATCCTCTGGTCTAGCAGGACTGTAAGGTAGAATTGGGATCATGATAGTGGGGAGGGAGGGGAGGAAGGCGGAAATTCTTGACAAAATCTTTCTTATACAGATGTTTATCACTGACTTGGTGTCTATAGACAACTCAACCTCTAACACAAACTGCCTCCCAAAATAGTGTCGATGATAAGTGGGTAGATTAAACTTTCAAGACCTGTGTTTAATAATGGGGTATAATTCAAAATGAGAGGAAATGACTCCAAATATCCATTAATAAACAGAACTGGAGTGTACAAATAGAAATCTAGGACCATTGGAAGTTATTAATGAATGAAGCAAAAGGCATAAAGATAGATAAAACTAGGCATTAGTGAGCTTAAGTAGACTAATATTACCCATTCTGAATCTGACAATTATGGTTTACTATACGGGGAAAAACGTTCAAAAGGATTGGCATCACATTGTCAAAAGCAATAAGATCTAAAAGTCCATTGCTGTCTGTGATAGGATAATATCTGTATACCTACCAGGACATGGTTTAAAATTAGGGAAGGTGTGGATCAGTGTCCTATCTTTTCACCTACTTATTCACTCTATATGCTGAGCAAATAAGTACAGAAGCTGGACTATATGAAGAAGAATGTGGCATCAGGATTGGAGGAAGGCTATTAACAACCTTTGATATGCAGATGACACAGCTTTGCTTGCTGAAAGTGAGGAGGACTTGAAGCACTTGTTGATGAAGATCAAGGATTGCAGCCGTCACTATGGATTACAACTCAATGTAAAGACCAAAATCCTCACAACTGGACCAATAGGTAAGATCTTCATAAATGGAGAAAAAGTTCAAGTTGTCAAGGATTTTATCTTGCTTGGAAATCTGCACAAGACCTCTTTTTTTGTATTGAAAAGCAAGGATGCTGCTTTGAGGTATAAGGGGCACCTGAGCCAAGCCATGGTATTTTCAGTTGCCTCACGTGCATGTGAAAGTTGGAAATTGAGTAAAGAAGACTGAATAAGAATCATTGTGTGTGAGTTGTACTGGAAAAGTACCATGGACTTCAAAAGGACAAACAAATTCATCTTGGAAAAAGTGCAGCCAGAGCACTTCTTAGAGGCAAGGTTGGCGAGACTTCATCTTAAATATTTTGAACATGTTGTCAGGATTGACCAGTCTCTGTAGAATGACATGCTTGGTAAAGCAGAGGTGCAGCGAAAAAGAGGAAGTCTCTTAATAGCATGGATTGACAAAGTGCCTCAGGTGGCTCACAAGCTTAGGAACAAATGTGAGGCTGATGCAGGACAGGACAGTGTTTTGTTCCATTGTGCGTAGACATTGCTAATAAACAACAAAGAACATCTAGTCATTGCAACTGTTATTCAATTTGTCCACAATAAAACTACTGCTGAAGAAGTTAAAGAATTGACCCAATTCCTCAGTTTAATATTGATGAAATATGCCATCAAGATGCTTTGCTCAGATTGACCTCAACAAGGATCTAGCCCGCTTGAGAGAAATGGAGACTTCAGACAAGAGAAATTGGTTTGTGTTATAATGTATTGTTTAATTTGCTTTTTTTCAATGGCAGTAAGATATGGCAAATGGAAATAATAGTCTGTGTCCCTCCTGAAAGCTTGCTCTAAAAAGATGCTGGGTATTGAGCACTTTGTAATGGCGTTTCCACTGAGACAGCTTTTAAAATGCAGCTGATTCTGCATCAGCTAGACTGAGCTGATTCTGACCAGATTGGATGGTTTAAGTCGAAACCAATAAATCTTTAAAAGGAGAAAAAAAATTTGTCCTAATGTTATAAAGCACAAAATTTTAATGGTAGTTATAAAAAAGACATGTTATCTTTCATTATATTAAAAATGTTGCACTCTAGGCTGAGCCCCGGTGGCGTAGTGGTTGTGCGCGGGACTGCGGCCCACTGGGATGGAGGTTCAATTCTAGCTCCACAGGAGCAAAGGCTGGGCCTCCTACTCCCACCACCAGAGGGCAGTGATGCCCAAAAACAAAAACAAAATGTTGAACTCTCATAGCTAAGTTACTCAATTCAGTATGTAGTTGTTTTTTAAAATAATTTTATATCTGTAACATTTCATATAGTTCATATCACTGCTTCACATGTACAGCTTTCCACTTCTTTGGAAGAACACCAAACAGCAAAGTTTTAAGTAATTAAAAGACATCAGCACTGGGTGGCAGATATTGTATGCCAACTGGTACAAGCTTCTTTTGGCATGGTAATATGGAATTTAGCATAGCAAACAATCTGTCTCATTGCTCTGTTGATTGTAGAATTATGACTTAGGTTGCCTCGTGTAAAATTTTCTGAATGTCACTTAATCAATTTGCTGGGTTTAGAATTAACTAGCATTATTTTTGCTACCTTTCATGTTGTGTTCATATTTTTAAAAAAAGTACGGTCACACTTTCTTGGATTGTTGTGCTGATGTAATATGGATTTAACATCAATAAGTGTTTAACAAATAAAAACCAAAGTTGCATTGCTCATTATTTACAATTGGAATGTGAAAGTTGGAAACAAGCAAGAAGGAACAAGTTCTAGATCATACGGTCTTAGTGATAGAAACAAAAGTGGATGTTCTGTGATAGGGCTTTGCAAGACCAATGACTTCATTGAAAACAGTTGTTGAGAAAGAGGGAATTGAATTGACCGATATATTAAGTACCCCCTCCTGCCCACCAGTGAGTACAACAGATGAACAACAGAAATGGTGAAAGGAGACAGCAGACAATATAAGATATGAAAATGATAATTTATCATTTATTAAGGTTTCATGAGGGTAAGAGGTAATAAAAGAGGACCTCATACCAGAGGTTCAAGTAGAAAGAATATCATGATGAAAACATATTTACAAATCTGCTTGACATAGTTGATGTATAGGTTGTTTTAAAAGCTGTAAGATCCCCCAGTAAAATTATTTATAAAAATAAAAAACACAAATTTTTTTTCCACCACCTAATTAATAACAATACAATATAGACTTTGCCAGATGGGAGTGCAACTGAAACAGTTGACTACATATGTAGGAATAAGACAATGGAGAAGCAACATATTATCGATGAAAACAAGGCCAGATAAATGTAGTTGGGTCAAAATGTAAATACCTTATTTGGTCTTTCTTTAGACCTGTTTTAAGTATCAGTTATCAATATTTTGTGCTCTCTTTTCAACTGAGGTTATTTCTTGTTTGCTTTCTGTTGGTGATTTGAATGATTTTCTGTAGATGAAATCCAGGATAAATCTATAGAGCTAGTACCTGGATTAATAATTAACCTAAGGTCATGGCGTAGCAGTGGGGAGGATGAGGGAAATGGGCAGCTAGCAACAGAAATTGTGATGTCCGTTGTATAATTCTTAACGTGACTGAATAATTAAATTGTATGATTACTGTGCCAGTAAACTTTTAATAAAAGAAAACAAGAGGCTGAATGTGGAATAGACAATGAGTTGTTTCTATACACATTTTAGTTGAACCTAAAAAAAAGGCAAAACAAGTCCATGAAAGCCAAAATAAAACCTTGAATCGATCTTGTTGAATTTAGAAACTGTTTCAAGAACAGATTGAACAATAATAAACGAAGACTTGATGAGTTGTGGGATGACATCAGCAACGTTCTACCAGTAGAAAGCAAGTGATCACTAACAAAACAGCCAAGTGGTTATCAGAAGAAATCTGAAACTTACTCTTGAACAGAGTAGCTAAAGTGAATAGAGGAAATGATGATCTCAAAGAACTGAACAGAAACATAAAGGCAGCGTAAGAATCACAGCATTGTTAATAAAATGTGTGAAAATCAAAAAGGAAGAACATGCTCAGGATATCTCATGTTGAAAGAAGAAAAACTCAAGCCTTGAGTTCCAATGTTGGAGATTCCTTGGTCAGAATACCGAATAAAGCAGGAAACATCAAGAGAATATTGAAGGAATGCACTGATTTTATTCTTAACAAGAATGGGTGGGTCAGCCTCATTTCAAGAGGTTTCATATGAGCAGTAGTGAAAAGATCTAAGCCACACTGAGAACATTAGTGAAAAGCAAGCTTCCAGGAACTGAAAAATAGTCCTAAAAACCGATGAACACTGGTTTGTCTATGCCAAGAAATTTGGGAAACATCTGTGTACCTAGTCAACTGATTGAATGCTATCTATATTTTTGCCAATCCACCCAAAAGTTCACAAATGTGGAAATTACTGCGCAATATCGTCAGTACACTTGAAGCACAATTTTCTTGGAGATTATTCAAAGAATAGTTGGCAACAGTACATTGATACCTGCTAGAAATTCAGGATGGATTCACAAGAGGACGTGAAACAAAGGGGATATCATTGTTAATAGTTAGGTGAATCTTGGCTGGAAGCTGAGAAAATGAGAAAGATGTTTGTTTACTTATTTTATTGACTGTGAAGGTATTCAACTGTGGATCGTAATAAACTATTTAAATTGTTGCTAAGAATAGGGATTCCAGGACATGTACATGGACTAAGAGGCAGTCATTCGAATAGACTAAGAGAATACTTCATGGTTTAAAATCAGGAAAGGTATGCAGCAAGGTTATATCCTTTCACTATTCTTCCTTTATATGCTGAACAAATAATCTGAGAAGGTAGGTTTCATAAAGAAGAGAGTATTAGGAAGACTTTTAACAAACTTCGGTCAGGCAGCTGATACAACCTTGCTAGTTGAAAACAAGGAGGATTTGCTGACTTTCAGGATGGATTGTGACTCGATGTAAAGAAAAATCCTTGCAGCTGTACCAGTAGACCAAAGCAGCTTAAACTGTGGATCCTGACCTCATCATGCATCTTTGAAAAAATGTGGAATGTTGAACTCAAAAAAATGATGGAGAAAATTTTTGACTGATTTCTTTCTGAACATATAGCAACCAAAATTTAATTAATTCAAAACCAAACCACGATGAATCTCAGTGTTTGTTTTGCAAATTTGAGTGAAAAGTGGTTAAGAGTGGACATGTAAGAGCCTTGCAAGTAAACAACAACATAGAGAAAAAGGTTGAAGTTATCAAGGGTTTCATTTTGCTTGAATCTGTGGTTGCAAGGAAGCAGCAGTCAGTATGGTAATTCAGAAACTGTTCAAATCTGCTGCCCAACGACTCTTCAAAGTGTTGAAGGTAATGAGACTGTCACTATGAGGACTAAGTTGTGTGTGCCTGACTGAAGCCACTAAATTTTCAATAGTTTCCTATTCACAATAGTCCCACCTAAACTTGCATTTCTGCTTCTCTGTATTTTAGAATTCTTTAAGAATAGAATGAATCCCCCATATTATTAGTTTTTGTAGTACATAACTTTTTCAAATTGAATTTTGTGTTGAACTTATGGTTGGACTGTACATAAGAGATGATTTTATAGACTGTAATGGGAAGTAGAAGCCTGGTAGCGTAGTGAATTGTGCATTGAGCTGCAAACTTCAAGGGCAATAGTTGTAAAACCACCAGCTGCTCTGTAGGAGAAAGATGGTGTTTTTACTCTTGTAAACAGGCTTGGAAATCCACAATGGTAGTGAGTGAGTAAGGTATCTCAAGCTTTTCAAAAGGGGAAGCCTGATAGATAGAGAGGAATAGGGTATTGAAAAACAGATGGGAGAGTATTGTTTGTACTACAAGAATGTAACAAAACCAATTTTGGTATTCTCTATCTTAAGTTTACAGCGTGGATTTACAGTGAAAGATAAAACAAGTAGTCCTTATTGTCAGCTTACTGCACATAATCTCTTCATTTTAAGGAAAGATGTGCAAGTCATGGATTTAGAAATTCTTTTTTAATATCTTGGGCATTTTGTATTATCAAACGAAGCATTGAATTAAATTTACCAACTTATTCCCTATTCAGGTTGCTAAAAGAGATGGGCTGGCAGGAGGATAGTGAAAATGATGAAACATGTGCTCCCTTAACTGAGGATGAAATGCGAGAATTCCAAGTTATTAGTGAACAGGTAAGCAAACTGGAATCATATAAGCTTGCACCAGACAATCTCTGAAACTTGGGGCAGTTGTACCCAGCCTTACAGGGTCACTTCTCAAAGGCAGTGAGCTTAGATTTTGGTTTTTCCTTAATCAGAGCAATCTGTTCTTTTTCTTTTTATAGAAATGGTGTTGCATGGTATTTTTTTGTGGGGGTGGTAGGAGTGGGAGTGGGAGCTACCCAGCCTTGCTCCTGAGAGCCGCTGCTGGATTTGAACTGCCAAGCCCGTGGGCCGCAGTCCTGTTCTCAACCACTTATGCCACCGGGGCTCAGCCCCTGTTGCATGTTTCAAGGACTTAAAAGATGACATTTTATGTCAGAATTGCCTCTTTTAAGCAGTCTATACTAATGACTTCTTTAAACCTGTAACTGTTGAATCATTCGAAATTAGTAGTATCATTAGGATTTATCAGTCCCCAGAAAATCTTTCTTTAGTTTTGTTTTTATCTGAAGATAAGAAGTAGAATCAGTACCGTCCCAAAAAACCTAATTCTTTCTATTTTTTTGCGGGGGTGGGGAGCGTCACTGCCCTCTGGTGGAAGTAGGTGGCCCAGCCTTGCTCCTGGAGAGCTGCTGCTGGATTTGAACTGTCAGCCCAGTGAGCCGCAGTCCTGCACACAACCACTACGCCACCGGGGCTCAGCCCCCCTCCTTTTTTTCTTTTTTTAACACAACTGTATAAACCAAAACTCATGTTTTAATATTCCCGTAGTTTACTTTTTGAAAGAGTGTCATGAAATGTTTGTTAGCGTGTATAGCCTCCGGAAGATGATAGTTGTTATTTGAAAATATATTAATTGCCTTTCACACTGTATCATGCAGAAATTTTATAGTTTCTCAGATTGAGTTTAATTTTTATTTACAGATGTTATAAAGAATTCTGCATAGGGCTAACAGTTTAATGAACAGAGAATGATTTCCAGTGTATAGCATTGTGAAAACCATTCTGAATATTTAAGATGACTATATTCTGGGAGTTGTTAAATAGTACTGGACAGAAGCAAGATAAAAACCAAAGTCAGTTGCATTTACCTTCAGTTGTAGTGATTACTTTAGAGATTGCTTTCAGTTGCAACACTCTGGTAAAGCATCATTAGGGATTCTAATTGGCCTTCGGTTAGCTATGGAGCCCTGGTGGTATAGTGTTATTGATTTGGGCTGAAATCTGCATGGTCAGCAGTTGAAAACGACCCACAGCTCCACAGGAGAAAGACTGGGCTTTCTAGTCCCGTAAACAGTTACAACCTCAAACCCACAGGGGGTCACTATGAGTCAGCATTGATGATGACAGTGAGAGTTTGGCATAATACAGGAATGACATTCTGATTTAAGGAGTGAATAAAGAGTATGGTAAAGGTAGGCTGGAGCTTAGGGTTGTAGGATCATAGGATGGTGAAAGTCATAAAAGTAATAGATTGATTCTGTGTAAGTCTGTTTACCTGAGTAAGTCTTAGTTTATGCATGTTAGAGCAATGCAGTTGTTACTAATGAGAGCTTGAATTGATTCTCAAAAGTGGATCATTTATCATTTTAATGATAAATTGTATGATCGCAATAATTTTATTGATTGAGCTCTAAGGCTTCTGTGTTTTCTGTGTAGACACAATGAAACCTGTGAGAGTTGTAACTCTTGAATTTGTTTTACTTTTCTCGGTCTTACAGATTTTCATCCTTAGGGCATTGCATCGCTATTTTTTTATAGCTCTTGATAAGTGGAAAGTGCTGTATTCATCTCTGAAACAGGTTTCCTTACACAAGGTTTATCTTAGGAAGGTTTTTTTTTTTTTTTTTTTTTTTTTGGGCATCACTGCTCTCCGGTGGTGGGAGTAGGATGCCCAGCCCCACTGCTGGAATTGAACTTCCGTCCCAGTGGGCCGCAGTCCAGCGCACAATCACTACGCCACCGGGGCTCAGCCCAGGAAGGTTTTATCTTACCATTATTAGCTCTGTTCTATAGATCAATGAGGTTCATTAAAAATAAAAAAAGAAGAAGAAGCCATATCACACCCCCTTCTCTCCTAAGGGCTGAATAACAGAAATGTGGATGGAGGGAGATATGGACAGAGTAAGACATGAAATAACAGTAATATGCATAATTGATCCAAGGAGTCACTAGGGTGGAATGTGGTGGAGAAAGGAGGAGCTGACACCAAGGGCTCAAGTATAAAGGAAATGTTGATGGCAACACCATGTACAAGTGTGTTTAATACAAATGAATGGTCGATTATTTTAAAAAAACCAATTGACTTGATAGCTGCCACTGAATTTTTAAGATTGGGGAGTAGAAAGCCCTGTCTCCCTCCAGTGGACCTTGCGGATCATGGCCCAACTACCGCCACCAGGTCTCCCCTAAGGCACACAGAGTTTAAATATTGGGTAGTGGACTGGAACTTGGACTTAAATCTGATTGACATTAGTATTTTCCTTTAGCCAGGATACCAAGGCTGAAAAGATCTAATAGGGTTAGATCATGAAGGACTTTGATTGCTGTGTCAAGATTGCAGATTGTGTTATTTAATAGGGAACAATGAACTTTATTTAAAATCAGCAAAATGGTCATATCTAAATGAGAAAGTATAATATAGTGTAAAGCATAACAGTGGAAGGATAATTTGGAAAACTGCACTAGGCATGATAAGTTGGAAACTTGATTGCAATACTTAGAAGAGGGATAATTACAATCCTTAACATGTAGGGAAACAGCAGTACAAGATGGTTTTTATCTGAAATGGGAACCTTGCAGGATTTAAAAATAGCAAGATTGATCTTATTACATGTAAACCACAATTGATCTGAAAGGCAAAGGCAAGTAGAAAAGTATTGTTAATAGAATTCCAGTCCTCCATTTATGAATTTATTCAAAACAAAATGTGTTTTACATTTGACAATGACAAGTCTTTGTGATGGGTGGATAGTGACAATTTCTCTGGTCTCAGGGTATCTTCAGAAAACAGAATGGGATTTTGAGGCCCAAACTTAAGTGTAAACAAACTTCTGTGTACATCTTCCCAAATCTTTGAAGCTTTAAAACACTTTTATAGGAAATCTAACCCACATAAAACAGGTTTTTAGATAGATGGGATATCTTATGGAAAGCTGAAAAGCCATGATGAATGTAGACACTGGCTGTAGTCCAGAAAGTTGTGGAAGAAGACCGTAAAATTACCATTGATAGCTGCTGAAGTTGATACCTTATATCGTTCATTATCAATTTTAGGTGAACATCTTGTTCATAGGAAACTTTTGACTTAGTGAATGCCAGCAACTTTGAGCAAAGGTCAGCTAATTCAAACAACTCACCTTTCCAAATCAGCTGCAAAATCTTCGCAAATATATTTGATTTTATGGAACATATTATAACCAGGGATGAGTCTTGCATTTATTTGGACCATCTAGAGAGCAAGAGCCATTCAAAACAGTGACTCCAAGGAGACTTAGTGGGTCTTCGAGGACAACAAGGACCGTGCTGAAAGAATTTCATTGAGAAACCGCTCCATTCACTTAGTAAAAGTGAAGAGAGCAGACTTCTTCTGGGAAGAGTTGGACAGGTAGAAACACTGCCTTCACAGGTGTATCGAAGGAAGATTAGCTTTTATATTTTGTGTAATAAAAATTTCTATGATTCTGAACAGTACGTTTTGACTTTGTATAACTTGAAAACAGGAGTAATTAGTTTAGGAGCCCCTTTTTATGTTTGAAATATATGAAGTCAGGTATTCTTGGAGAATGCATACATTTAGGTATATAAATTTGATACTTGAAAAAAATAAAAAGACTTGAAGATTTGATTTTTATTGAAATTTTCCACAGTTGACTTGATCCCAATATCTGTGCCCCTTCTATTACATTAATATAACACATTAAATATATCTCTTGTGACTTGATTGATACTGGTGGTTGATACTGTTCTTCCCACACAAATTATTCTTTGCAATTATTTTATTAGCTCATTGGGGCTGACTATATAATTTTCTGGGTTGGATATGACTGTGGGAGTTTTATTATATCATGACTATTGGCTTGTGATATTTTTAACTTGTAGGCTACTCTGAAAGAATAGTTAATTGGTTAATGTGTTTTGTCGTTTCAGTTACAAAAGAATGGTCTGAGAAAAAATGGTATTTTGAAAAATGGTCTGATCTGTGACTTCAAGTTTGGGCCTTGGAAGAACAGCACTTTCCGACCCACCATTGAGAACGATGACTCAGAGACAAGTAGCAGTGACACATCAGATGACGACGATGTGTGAAGGATTTTCTGACAGCTTTAGAAATTTTAGTGTGATACATCTCATGCAGTTTGGGGTGAATTGTAAAAATGAAGAACTATAATTTATGTAGTAAAATACCCCATTAGAAGATGATTTTTTTGGGGACTTCAATATGAAGAAAACCAAGAATATTGTGTTGGGCTGTGTTGAACATTATTTCTTTGTAAATGAATGTTGTAGAAATGAGGACTTTGGTTGATCCAACATTGACTTTCTTCTTCACTGCAGCATTTCTCTGACTAGCAATGTGACGATGTAACAAATGAGATTTTCTCATTTAATAATAAAAAATG
>PVJH01026837.1:0-29514 GCA_004026705.1 Nesogale talazaci
AGAGAGAGAGAGAGAGACTATTCTAAAGGGCAGTCTGCATCTAAAGAGCATCATAAATGTTACCCTTATTGTTTTATCTGATTGTTACAGTAGCTATTTCCAACAATTTCTCAGTTGTACAAGTAAGAAAGTGACAAGTTTAGTTACAAGTTTGATGATGTTAAACCTGAAACTGTAAAACATTGTATTTTTAAAATATTTCTCTTGTGGTTTATTGCTGTTCTGATTTTACTTTGCTTGATTTTGCATTGGTTTGTGAGTTTTCCAAACCAACATTTCAGAGAAAAGAGATGGGCAGAGGGGAGGAGAGTGTTAAACTATGGCCAAATCAAGTTTCGTCACCTACAGTTGAGCTTTTAATTTGCTGACCTGCTAAAACATTTGATCACTAATTTTCAACAGAAGAAGGACTATATTGGGCTTATTAAAAAGAACTAATATCATGGGGAAGGGAGAGCAGGAGAACAGGGGAGGGGGAACCGATATCAGGGGCTCGGGGGAAAGGGCAGATGTTTGGAGAATGACGGCAGAGGACATGCGAGGGTGCTTGCCACAGTATGTTTATTTATGACTTGGAAAAACAATGTACGAGCCCCTAATAAAAGGATGCTTAATTAAAAATATTAATAATAATAAAAAGATACAGAAAATAAAGGACTAATATCCTGATTTATAACTCACCAGTCTAAGTCAAGATTTCTAGAACTCTGGCAGGTGACACATTTCACAAATTAGGACAGATCCAAAAATTTGTCAAGAATAGAAATTAGACATTAAATAAATTTAATGTTTCTATATAGGGAAATATGTAGGCATTTTTAGAGTATCTTCTGTCTGTAACTGCTCTTCTAATTTCTCCCAAATTGTTTAATTTATAAGTTTAAAATATAATGACTCTCAAATTGAAAGCTTCTATTAGCAGATTTAGCAAGTACATAAAAAATCATGATTAGAAAAAAAATCATGATTAGAGAAGGTAATACAATTTAAGCTATGGATTACACAATAGATTAACAGTAAATTTTCTGCTAAGCTCCAAATAAGCAGTTTTGTGTTATAATAAATTAATGTTTCTGTGTCCATTATTTATGATCTTATTCATACACAAACTGAGGTTTTTACACAATGTAACTGCTACTGGTGTTATTTAAATATAAAATACATCATGATAATGACTACTCGATTATGTTTTCAAACATTGCCTAATATTGTTAAGATTTCTCTTGTCTCTAATTTTTTTAGAAATAGAGATAACCTATATGTGGACAGTTTGGCTCTAAATGTCCCTTTTTCTAAATTTTGAGTCTTTAAAAGAGATAAAAAAAAATTGGTACATGAAGGTCATTTGTATTTATAAGGGTTGAAAGACCAATATTTACCAATAAGACTATTATACTATGATCATTTACTCTATGAAAGATTTCAATCATTTTTTTCAACCTATTGTTTTCTTATTGCTTGGACTAGGACATTGCTGGTTTCCCTACTTATATAAGACAGACATTGGTGAAGAAGCACACCAGCCTGTCTGACCACGAGATGTCAAAGGGACCAGTTATCAGGCATCACAGAACAAAAAAATCATATCATTGTGTGTCCACCTTCTTGATATGAACACTGGAGACAAATGGATGCATAAGCAAATGTGGTAAAGAAAGCAGATGGTGCCTGACTATTAAAAGATACAGTGTCTGGGGTCTTAAAGGCTTGAAAGTAAACCAACAGCCATCTAGCTCAAAAGCAACAAAGCCCACATGGAAGAAACACACCAACCTGTGCGACCACAAGGTGTTGAAGGGATCAGATATCAGGCATCAAAGAACTAAATTTATATCATTATAAATGAGGGAGAGTACAGATTGGGGACCCAAAGTCCATCTGTAGGTAAAGCGACATCCCCTTAGAGAAGAGTCGCAGGGACGAGCCAGTCAGGGTACCATGTAGCAATGATGAAACATGCAACTTTCCTCTAGTTCTTTAATGCTCTGCCTCCCCCCACCCCGCCCCCAACTATCGTGATCCCAATTCTATCTTACAAATCTGGCTAGACTAGAGGATGTACACTCTCCCTGCAAGACGTTCCTGTTGACAAGCCATATTGAGCTACACTGATTGAGCCAGAGCTCCAGAGCTGGAAGAGCCACGTGAAAACCCCTGCCAGTGCAGAGATGCTTCCATCGCCAATGGATCTAGAAGACTTTCCACCCACTGGCCAGGGATCGTCCTGCATTCAGCGTTATTGTATGTGTTGTATGAATCTAAAGAGAAACATATAGACTGGTATTGGATATATGGGTTAATATCTGGTTTATGGACTTAATCTAGACTAGGCTGGGATATTTTCTTAATGTATAATTGCTCTTTGATATAAAGTTCTCTCACACCATCAGGTTATGTAAGCATCCACACCATAATCCTATGAACATATTCGCCACCTATAAAAGTTTGTAAGCCAGCCACTTCATGTCTTTATCACCCAATTTGGGTATCCAATTTCTGTGCTTCCCACTTAAATCAACCCAGTGCTCTGAGGAGACTTTGATGTAAAGAATCTTCATGCCAGTTGGAATCTTGTAAAATCTGCATCCATAAGCAAAGTCAAGACAGGCCATCCATAAAGTGTGCAGCAATATGCACCTGTTCACAGGCTCAAAAATCTCTCCATCTGGTCGGGTTCTGGACAACTCAATGTGGGACGTCTCACTTAACCTCAATCAGGCTGCCCATTGGCTGATTTGCCTTCAGACCATGGACTCCACCACAAATTCTCAACCACCCTTCACCCCCTTGTGCTAAGTCATGAACTTCAGACCAGTCAACCCGACCACATCTTCTCCTCTTGCCCCTGTGAACCAGGTCCACGTGCTTCAGTGACCAGACTCCATCCATCTCGTTATTGCTACATTTCTCCCACTTCCACTCAACAAGTGGATGTAGGTGGCCATTTAGCAAGCATTTCAGCCTGTCCACAGGCTCTCTTTAGCATTCATTCCTAGAGAGGAAAGTTTCTTCATGGTTCCATTTTTTTTTTTTTTAGCTTCTGACAAAAATCACGAGTTCAAAATTCAAAAATAAAAATTGCGTAGTGGTTGTGCGCGGGACTGCGGTCCACTGGGACGGAGGTTCAATTCCAGCCGTGGGGCTGGGCTTCCTCCTCCCACCACCGAGAGCAGTGATGCCCAAAAACAAAAAAGTTCTACAGCAGATTCTAAACTCAATTCTTAAAGCAGTAAAGGTCAATTCTTATCTAGCTTATTTAATCCTTCTATAAAATATTCCATTGATACAAAATATGGCCTTAGACCTCTGCCTGCATTCCCTCAAGCCACGGCCAGACCTTCTCTTGCCATTTTGATTTTCTGTTAGCCATTTACACTAAGCAGCATAGTCTCTGAGAAATTCAAGGAGCAATTTCATCCCCTTAGCTAAAAATAGACATGAATCATATTCATTTTCACTATTTCAAACAGGAATGATCAAAGACAACAACCAAACAAAATAATCAAACCTTTAACTTCCCATATTCTTTCAGAAAACAATCCAGTAAACCGAATGGCCGTATCTGACCTCTGGCAAGGCAAAGAAGAAAACTACCATGAGGCGGAGGTCAAACAAGCATCCACTCTCCAGCTCCATGATTTGTTCCTCTAGTATCCGGCTCCTGCCATTAGAATGTGGTAGTCTTGGTAAGCTAGAGAGACAAATCCATGGAGACTCATATATGAAGAGGAAAGGGCTTTATATAAAAGTTTAATTGCCTACTTCCACCACCAGGGCAGTGATGCCTAAAAAAAAAAAAAAATTAATAAAAAAAAAAGATTAATTGTATATTAGGAAAACATGCCAGTCCAATCCAGATCAAGCCCATATGTTTGAGCTCATCTTTAAAGCCCTCTTCAGACTCAGGCAACACACGCAAAGACGTTGAATGCGCCAATGGGTGGAAAGTCATGTGGTTCTCGTGGCAGTGAAAACAGCTCCGCTCTGACAGGGGTTCCAGCTCCAGGACTCTGGCTCCATCAGCAGCTTGTCAATAGCAATGTGTAGCAGGGAGTGCGGGCCTAGCCTCAAGTGAGCTCCTTGTCTCCATAGGCCCTCCAAATGAGGTCATCAAGCTGCAACCTGATTGACAGGCTAACCTCCACCCCATTCACTCCTAATAGTCTCAAGTTGACACCAGATTAAGTAACTACCATAACATAAAAGAAGTACATGGGCTGAGCCCCGGTGGCGTAGTGGTTGTGCGGGACTGCGGCCCACTGGGATGGAGGTTCCATTCCAGCTCCACAGGAGCAAAGACTGGGCCTCCTACTCCCACCACCAGAGGGCAGTGATGCCTAAAAAAAAATTTTTTTTAATTAAAAAAAAAAACTAAAAAGAAGTACATCGGGCTTCCTTTCCGGCAGGCGGCGGCCATCAGCGCTAAGCCAAGATGGGCGCCTACAAGTACATCCAGGAGCTGTGGCGGAAGAAGCAGTCGGACGTGGTGCGCTTTCTCCTGCGGGTCCGCCGCTGGCAGCACCGCCAGCTCTCGGCGCTGCACCGGGCGCCGCGCCCCACCCGGCCCCACAAGGCGCGCTCACTGGGCTACAAGGGCAAGCAAGGTCACGTCATCTATCGGATGCGAGTCCGTCGAGGTGGCCGCAAACGCCCGGTGTCCAAGGGGGCAACCTATGGCAAGCCTGTGCACCATGGCGTTAACCGGCTGAAGTTTGCTCGAAGCCTTCAGTCCGTGGCTGCGGAGCGCTCTGGACGCCACTGCGGAGCCCTGAGAGTTCTGAATTCTTACTGGGTTGGTGAGGATTCCACATACAAATGTTTCGAAGTTATCCTCATTGATCCGTTCCATAAAGCTCTCGGAAGGAATCCTGACCCTCGGTGGATCGCTAAGCCAGTCCACAAGCACAGAGAGAGGCGGGGCTGAGGTCTGCAGGGCCCAAGAGCCGCTATTGGGGGTTCCCGCCGTGCTGCTTGGAGAAGGCGCCCCACCCTGCAGCTCCACCGTTACCGCTCACCTGTGTCAAGTTTGTAAAGCTCATGTCTAATAAACCACTCGGGACAGTGAACGTCTGCTTAAAAGTCTTCTTTGTTTAAAAAAAAAGTTGCTTGCAAGTTGTTTCATGAATTCATTGTCAAGTTATGAAAGTAACAGTTAAATAATGTTTGAAAACAAGTGGTAGTGTATCTTATTTAGGAGGTTCTGTGTTTGAATTGACAGTCTGGTAGAGTAGGTACAAAATAAATTCTTTTAAGGAAAAAAAAAAAAAAGAAGTACATCGGGCTGAGCCCCGAGGGTAGGGCTGAACCCCCATGGCATAGTGGTTGAGTACAGGACTGTGGTCCATTGGCTTGGTCCTCTGGGAGCAAAGCTGGGCAGCTCCCATGACCACCAGAGGGCAGTGATGCCCCCTCCCCCCAAAAGGAGTACATCAGCCTGTGTGATCAAAGTGTTATTAATAGTATAATCCACAATTAGAGTGAAGAATTATATTAGGGCTTAAATTCTAAACACTCCAATTTCAGAAGGCGATGACAGAGAAAGCCCCAAATTCATTTGTAGTTTCCCCACTTAGATTAAGTTTCCATTGAACTTCTAATAAATAACCAAGTATGTAAACAATTTTGCCCTCTGGAAAAGTACATTAAAAAGTGGATTACCTCCAGCCCTCTCTATCCAGCCCAAGAAGGGGCAATCTCTCTTAGAAAACTTTCCTGACTGTGTCCTTATAGATATCACAATCATAAGTCATTCCCTATCAATCGTGCCTTGACTGCCTTTGATACAAAGCATCATTCAAGTCATGCTGAAAGTCACAACAACATTTTCATCTTAAACAGATTTCATAAACATGAAATAATTTTTATAAGCACTGGGGAATGAGAAAGGGACTT
Source organism: Nesogale talazaci (assembly GCA_004026705.1). Classification (NCBI taxonomy): domain Eukaryota; kingdom Metazoa; phylum Chordata; class Mammalia; order Afrosoricida; family Tenrecidae; genus Nesogale; species Nesogale talazaci. Next base: position 5,893 of record PVJH01026837.1, read on the forward strand.
TAAGAAATAAAGGGGTTTTTTTGTTCAAGTTTTTTATATTTTTTCTTTTTTTTCCTTTTTTTTCAATTATTTTATTGGGAAAAATAAAGTTTAATAGTTTGTTTTACAGTCAAGTATTGTTTAAGAAGATAAAATACTCTGTGCAAAACCCCTAAATCATTATCATTTACTCCCCTGACTTTTCCCATGTGAACTACTAGACATAATATGTCAGGAAATAATATGACATATTGTCAGGAAAGACCACTGGAGAAGGGCACAATGTTTGGTAAAAGAGTGGAGTGAAAAAAGAGGGAGGCCTTCAGACATAATACCAGACATAATAGACTGCAAGATTTAATGCTTTATTATTATACCCAAACTTATAAAAAGGATTAGCCATGAAGAAACCCAGAAGGTTATGAGTTTACGAGTTCATGCATTAAAGAAATTTACCCTGAGCAGGAACTGGTGAACCTTTAGTTCAATTTCAATGACTAGAATCAAGTAATTAAGTTTCTGGTGGATTTCAAATGACATGACATGACATCTTCTCAGGGTATTAAGTTAAGAGGTGCATAAGATTCTATCGTTAAGATGTATATCCCACCGGAGAGCAGTGATGCCTAAAAAAAAAAAAAAAAGATGTGGAATCATACTGCTTGTGTTTGAATGATGACTTCACCTCTTAAAGGCAATCGTCCACGTGATAAGATAGGGTTTATTGAGAGGCTACCTATGGTCCTTGAGTGGGACAAAGAATTTAGCTCATCAAAGATCTGACAGGTTGATAGTTTGAATCCATCTCGTGGTGCCTATGCCCAGCCATCTACTCCTACAAAGATTCCGCCAAGAAAGCGCGATGGGAAAGTTCTGTTCATGTGCACAAAACAGTTCTGTTCACATCACGGATGTGGGGCAGCCTGTTGCCTAAGTAGAGCTAGAGTTCTCCATACAGGGCAGGTTCCTCTTACGTACTTTGGACATATTATCAGGAAAGACCACTGGAGAAGGGCATCGTGTTTGGTAAAAGAGTGGAGTGAAAAAAGAGGGAGCCCTTCAGTGAGATGGACTGACACCGTGATTACAAGAGTGGACTTAAGCAGAGGAGCAGTTGTGAGAATAACTCAGGACCAGGCAATGTTTCACTGTGGATGTAGAGGGTCATTGTGGGTTGGATCTGACTCAATGGTACCTACCAGCAATAACGACACTACAAGGAAGCCAGTGCACAGAATGGGGAAGGAAGAGGGAAAGCAGTTATGAATACAGGCATGCAAGGAGAGAGCCCTTGCGCATTGGGCTGCTAACCACGGAGTAAGTAGTTTGAAGCCAACAGCGGCTCTGCTAAGTTTCTGGGGTGGCATACCTCAGTTCTTGCTTTCCAATGCTGAAAGAAGTCATGCATCAGAAGCACTTGTGTAAATCCAAGGGACTTCTAGGAGGGTTTTCAGGTGTGACAGTCTCAAACAGTACACACTACTTCTGGGAAGCATACAAGGCCACGTGGGAGCTCATGACTGTAGAGGGCCACTTTAGGAGAGCGCAAAAAACCACATGAAAAGACAGCCAGAACAGGCGCACAAAAGCCACATTGTGTGGAACCAGGAGCAGGAAATCCCCAGAGGCCAGAGAGCTGGCGGACCCTGGGCCTTGCCTTTATCACCCTCCTGCATTACTGTCACATCGCCGTGCCGAGGTGCTCTCCTATGGTTGTCCCATGGGTGCCTGGCTTTTTCTTGTGACGCTCTATGTTGGCCCTGCCCGCTGAGTTTCCCTAGGCAGGCTTTTGGGGGAGACAATCTCCCTGGATCCCTATCCTATTCACCGGTCAGCTCCACGGGAGAATGTTAAGGCTTTCTGCTCCCGTTCCTGAACGTGTAGGGACAGTTCTCCTTTACCCTGCGGGATCGCTTTGAGTTGGAATCAACTGCATGACAGTGAGTTGAGCTGGGTTTTGAGTATCCAAGAAAACATGCGTGGATCTTCTCAGATAAAATCTGCCTCACCCAATAACAGGCGAAGGCGGGCTTTTACAGACAGTGCTTGGGGAAGGAGATCTTGATGAGAAATCAGACTTGAGATTGGGTTTTGGGGTCTCTGATTATTCTCTTTGTTTGGAGGACCGAGTCCACAATGCAGCTTCAGGTGTCATTAGGAAGTTCTATCCTTCAAATGGAGCAGGGTGTGTGTGTGTGTGTGTATCTAATTCTCCAGGGAAAGATCAAAGGTTTGTACATTTATGAAGAATTCTAACGACGACAAGGAAATAAAAGTACATGAAGCCTCATGGAGGGGCTGGAACTGGTGCTGCAACAGTTCAACCCTGAAGTTGGAATGTGAAGGCCATAGCTGTGTGTTTTGTTTTCTTTACTATGAAATCACTGTGGGAATAATTTTTTTTTTGTAAGAATCAAAGCCAGGGCTGAGCCCCAGGTGGCGTAGTGGTTGTGTGTGGGACTGTGGCCCACTGGCTTGGCGGTTCAAATCCAGCAGCAGTTCTCCAGGAGCAAGGGCCTCCTACTCCCACCAGAGGGCAGTGATGCCCACAAAAATAAAATAAGAAAGAAAAGAATCAAAGCCAGATTATTTCTAAGGAGTTGGAGACTGAAGATGTCTCAAGGATCCAAGTCTTCCAAGATGTTACTCTGTTCCCTTTCCCCCAGTCCTCTCTTGATATATTTCCTCTGTGTTAGGCAGGGTTCTCTAGAGAAACAAAAACCAGGACACTCATAATTCTATCTATTTATATAGATAAAAAGATATCTAACATAAGAAAGAAACAGTTAACTAATCTATAAAGAAGTACAAATGACTTGGTGCAACTCACTTGCGTGAGACACTGGTAGTCCTTGGAGTCTGAAGGCTGCTGAGCTGTCCTCTGTAGAGCAATTCAGGCTATCCAGCCACAAGCAGCAAACGCAAAGCAGGTCACCAACAGTCAGCCACATGACAGAGTTTGACAGTCCCCAGCTCAAGAGATGTATATCCCAGGAGCTTGAAGGAACCTCAGCTCACAGCAACACAGTCCATGGATTAGGTGTCCCATGGGTAGTGTTGTTTGCAAATCAAGGCACAGGACAAACAAGGTCGAATATCCAAGAGCAAAAGGGAAAGGGCGGAGTTTGCTGAGCCATTTCTATCTCCACCCTTCAATTGATCCATGTGTTCATTGGCCATGTTGTCACAACAAACCTACCTACCTTCTCTGGCCATGTTGGCACCACAAGCCTACCTATCACACTCTCACATTCATGCCTCCTCTGATTTGCTGCAGTGTCCCACAGAAGTGCATAGACTTTTTATGTTGTGGTGGATACTATTAAACACAAAATCTGAGGGGCAGGCAGAAGCAAGTCAAATACAGGTCCAGAGTCAGAAACCAAAAATGTCCAAAAGTCATAACAGATCTTACTTCTTCCAAACTCGGGCAGAAAAGCAGCTTGTGTTCACTACAAACCTCTCCCCCATAGCCTTCTAATGTGTGCCTGATCTCTTAGGAAGGACCACTTTGTTTATGGGCAGGCTAACTGTTCCTTGCTGTTTGGTGGGGTTTGGCCACAATTCTTTGCCAAAGTGAAGAGAATTTGAAGCACTTGCTGACAAGATCCAAGGCTATAGTCTTTTTTTTTTTTTTTTTTTTTTGCATCACTGCTCTCTGGTGGTGGGAGTAGGAGGTCCAGCCCCACTGCTGGAATTGAACCTCCGTCCCAGTGGGCCGCAGTCCCGCACACAACCACTACGCCACCGGGGCTCAGCCCTGACTATAGTCTTTCATATGGCTTACAACTCAACATAAAGAAAAAATTTCCTTATGACTGGAGTAATAGATAACATCATGGTAAATAGAAATGATTGATTTTATCAAGTATTTAATTTTTTCTGGACCATGATGAACACCCAGAGTCAAGAAGTCAAAGGATGCTTCATTGGGTAAATCTAGTGCAAACGCCTTCTTTAAACTGTTACAGAGCAAAATGCCACTGTGAGGGCTAACATGGGCCTGACTCAAGTCATTGTATTGTCAGTCACCTCGTGTGCATATGAAATGACTAAAGAAGACTGAAGAAGAACTTTGAATTAGGTGTGTGAAGAATATTGAGTGGATTGCTAGAAGAAAGAACAAACTTCTCTTGGAAAAATTATAGCCTTGGGCTGAGCCCCGGTGGTGTAGTGGTTGTGTGTGGGACTGCGGCCCACTGGGATGGAGGTTCGATTCCAGCTCCACGGAGCAAAGGCTGGACCTCCTACTTCCACCACCTGAGGGCAGTGATTGCCCCCCCCCCCAAAAAAAAAAAAACAAAAAAAATTATAACCTTAAAAGCGAGGGCGATAAGACTTCAGCTAGGTTAGTGTAGCTGGATTGAAGTTTGATCTCTTTGGACCCATTTAAAATTTGTTCTAATTTTTAATATTTTCTGCTTTTTTTCTATTGAGGCTTTATCTGTTTACTGTGTTATTGTTGCTGCTGTTGTTTTACTGTTTTTCTGTAGAGGAAATACAGTATAGGCAAATCCATAGTCAGTAACTGTAATAATGATTGCTTGGGGTGGATTTGTTCTAAAAGTGATGATGTTCTAAATGCTCGAAAAGTGGTGATGATTGTACAAATCTTCCTGATGTGATTGAATTATTGAATTGTTTGATATGTGAAGGCCATGCTGATGCAACTTTTCTTTTAAATACTTCATCTTGATTACTTTGAATGTTTTATCAGAAGATCCCAGTCTTAGGACAAAGATGTAAAGGTGAAACTGAGGCACAGAGAGACGCACAGAGAAAACGGACAGGAAAAGGGAGAGCGGAGACAGAAAAAGTTTTATTAGGGGGGAAGCTCCCGGATGGACCAGAGGTTCGTTGACCTAGGCCAACAGGTCAGGGAAGTCGTGCTCAACAGCCTGGGTGTGGATTTTTGAAGGGACGGTGGAATGTGTGGCAATTAGCATATGGTGTCTGAACACTCTGAGGGTGGACTCCTTGCGGGTTTTCCTTGAATCTGGAGCATCTGGTCTCACCGGCTATCTTATCCACCACCGTCTGCTGCTGACCTGCTTGAGCCCTGCCCACACAAAGGACATATTTGGACACAAAAAAAGGAAGAGCCTGAAGGCGATGGAGAGGCACAGCAGCTGCAACAATGGCTTTCAATATAGCAACATTTGTGAAGATGATGCAAGGTCAGGCAGCATTTGTTCTGCTGTACATAGGATTGCTATGGTACTGACTTGGAATTTACTCCACAGGACCTAACAAAAACGAATCGTTTTTCAGTACATTCACTGGATCCAGAGGGGTTGTGGAATATCATTACTGATGTCAGCTGTGTCTTAGCTGAAAGCAGAGAGTAACAGGAAGATACCTATGTTTTATTGACTGCAAAAAGGCATTATGGCAGTGATGCCCCCCCCCCCCCACAAAGGCATTATGCTGTGTGAATCAAACAAATCATGGATGAAATAGCAAAACTCAGAGTTCCAGAGCATTTAATAATGCTATTTTAGGGTACAAAATATATTCAAATCTCCAATATAACTTAAGGAGACTATTTAGTCTTTTAAGTCTTAAAAGGAGCAAAGACAATACAAAGACACAGACAAGTTATCCAGGTGACCATTAACACAAGGTCAAAATGGCATACAAGAATTCAATTGGGAGCTGAGCCCCAGTGGCGTAGTGGTTGTGTGCGGGACTGCGGCCCACTGGGTTGGAGGTTCAATTCCAGCTCCCAGGAGCAAAGGCTGGACCTCCTACTCCCACCACCAGAGGGCAGTGATGCCTAAAAAAAAAAAGAATTCAATTGGGGGTGCTCAGCCCCAGTGGCATAGTGGTTGTGCTCGGGACTGCGGCCCACTGAAATGGAGGTTCAATTCCAGCTCCATGGAGCAAAGGCTGGGCCTCCTACTCCCACCACCAGAAGGCAGTGATGCCCCCCCCAAAACAAACAAACAAACAAACAAAAGAATTCAATTGGGGACACTACTTTAAAAGGGGGAACCAAAAAAAAAAAAAAAAGGGGGGGGAACCAATCACAATGACCAACACATAACCACCCACCCCACCACCCACCGAGACGGAAACATGGGTGAAAGGAGACAGCGGTTGGTATAAGATATGAAAATAGGACTGAGCCCCAGTGGTGTAAGTGGCTGACTGCGGGACTGCGGCCCGCGGGCTTAGTGGTTCAAATCCAGCAGCAGCACCGGGTAGCTTCCACGACCACCAGAAGGCAGTGATGCCCACACACACACAAAAAGATATGAAAATAATAATTTATAATTTATCATGGGTTAGCGAAGGTGAGAGGGTGGGGGAAGGATGTTAATTCTTTGAACATAGAGTTTTCCAGAATTTTCAGAAGGCTATGTGCACACAGAGACCTCATTGGCTATGACCCGATTATCAGACTAGATTGCACCGTTTCACTCTTAATCCTCTCAAAGTGACAATAGGTTATGTAACTACCACAGACCACCCCTGTCGATTTGACACTTTCACATAACTCTTTAGCCATATATAATTTTCAAACAAACAATAATAAAATCATATATGTATCTAACAGGATAAAACTAAAATGCATACAATAATTCACTAAGTGAACATAGCAAAAATATCCTCTGTCTAAAATTTGCGGTTAAGTTACACTTACGTCTTAATCCTATGAATATATATTCTGCCACCTATAAAAGCTTGTAACACAGCCACTTCATGACTTTATCCTCCCTATTTTGGGTATCCAGTCTCTATCCTGCCCACTTACATCAACCCAGTGCTCTGAAGAGACAATCATATCCTTCGATGTGAAGAATCCTCATTTCAGTTTGAACCTTATGAAGTCTGTATCCATAAGCAAAGTCGAATCAGGACAGGCCATCCATAAAGTCTGCAGCAATATGCACCAGTTCACAGGCTCAAATATATTCTCTTCATGTGGTCAGGTTCTGGTCAATTTAATGTGGGCTATCTCAATTAGCCTCACATGGGTGTCCATTTGTCACCTTGTCTTTAGACCATGGTCCCATCACAAATTCTCAACAACCCTAGCCCCTTTGTGCTGGGTCATCAGCTTCAAACCAGTCAGCTCACTCTCATCTTCTCCTCTGGTTCTTGTGAACCAGTTCCACAGGTATCAGTGGCCAGACTCAACCAGTCTCTTTATTGCTGCATTTCTCCCACTTCCACTCAATCCTAGCAAGCATTGCAGTCTGCCCACAGGCTCCCTTTAACAAACTTAGGAGTTTTCTTCATGATTCCATATTTTTCCAGCTTCTGACAAAAATATTAGAGTTCAAACTTCAAATCCCAAAAGTTCCTTTTTTCTTCATTCTGTCAATCTTGCCCCCAAGCAAGTCTCTTGGAATGCAAATGTCCTGAGTACTCCAAAGCACTAGGTGGGGCATATCTCTCCCAAGTTTTCTTTGTAGGCATGGCCTAAAACCACCTAAAGATCAAATTTATGGCCCCAAATTATTTCTATAAACCCTTCTATGCAAAATAATATGCAGTAGAAATCAGTATAAACAAAGTAGATTCTTATACTAAACTCAATTCTTAAAACAGTCAAGTTCAATCCTTAACAAGCTTATCTAAATCCTTATCTACCTAAACTATTCTATTTATACACAAATATGGAAGTGGACTTCTGAGAGCATCAAAAAAGATCCATGCTGTCAGTCATTTTGACTTTCTGTCAGCCATTTTCTCTAAGTAGCATGGTTTGAGGAATTCAAATGGTGATTTCTATCCTTGAACTCAAATTATACATTAATCACATTCATTTTTGCCATTTCACACAGGAATAATCAAAAACTACAACCAAACAAAATAATCAAACTTTAACTTCCCACAGTCTTTCTAGAAAACAATCAAATAAACAGTGTGGACTCTGGACTAGCCGAAGAAGAAAACCACCCTGAGGGAGCGGTCAAACAAAGATCTTTATGATTTTTTTTCTAGTACCTCTCTCCCATTCCTTGGTGGTATCTGTGTTAGTCCAGGTAGACTAGAGAAACAAATTCATAAGCATGTATATGTGTATAAGAGAGAGTTTTGGGAACCAAATTCAGAGTTCTATACATAACCTCCTCTCTGGGGTACCAACAACAGGGAAGTGAGTGAAGGACACATCAGACAGTGTATGATATGAAAAAATAATAACAACTTGTAAATTATTAAGGATTCATGGGGGACGGGTAGTGGGGAGGGAGAGGAAATATGGGGAGCTAGTACTGGGGGTCTAAATGGAGGGAGGATGTTTTGAGAGTCATGATGGCAACAAATGTGCAAATGTGGTCTGCACACAACATATTTATTGATCATTATGGGCGTTGTATGAGCCCCCAATAAAATGATTTATTAAAAAATTAAAAACAGAGGCTGAGTCACAGTGGTGTAGTGGTTGTGCACGGGACTCTGACCCACTGGGTTGGAGGTTCAAATCCAGCAGCAGTTCTCCAGGAGCAAGGCTGGGCCTCCTACTCCCACCACCAGAGGACAATTAAAAAGGAGAGAGAGAGGGCTGAGGCCTGGTGGCGTAGTGGCTGTGCGCGAGACTGTGGCCCATTGGGTTGGAGGATCAAATCCAGCAGCAAGGCTGGTCCTCCTACTTCCACCAGAGGGCAGTGATGTGCCCCCCCAAAAAAAATAAAAAGGAGGGGGAGCGAGGAGTTTATACCAAGGACTAAAGTAGAAAATATTTGAAAATGAATATGGCAACATGTGTACAAATATGCTTGATACAAATGATGTATGAAATGTTGTAAGAACAATATTTGGGGCTGAGCCCTAGGGTGTGATGGTTGAGTGCAGGACTGGGGCCCATGGGCTGGGTGGTTCAAATCCAGCAAAAGTTCGCCAGGAGCAAGGCTGGGTAGCTCCCATGACGCCCAGAGGGCAGTGATGCCAAAAAAAAAAAAAGAACAATATTTGTTAATATTGCTTTTAAACCATTTCAATCAGATACTGAAAGAGAAAGAGAAAAATCCGCTTGTAAAAATGTTACAGGAACTGCTGATATGGCCTCATCTAGCAATCCTATATATGACAAAGCTAATGATAGTTCTGAAGTTGAACTTCTTTCTCAGATTCTTCCTCAGAAGAGGAGGATAAGTTTCCCATATCTAAAGAATTAAAAAAATTGGTGTGTTTAGTAAATAAAATGGTCAAACATCTTCAGTTAGATTCTGGAAAGGCAATTGTAGAACCAGCAGCCTCTTATTTTGAAGAAAAGCCTCCAGCATATCTCAAGGAGAATAAGGTTATGCCTCGGATTCCAGCTAAGAGATTGAAATTATTATGAGTTCAATGTAACTTCTTTACCCTCTCCCATCTCCATGACTGCTCTTTTCCCTGTGACTAGAAGGCAGATAACTGCTAATTCTCAACACCCTAATGGATGGGTACAGTGTGATCATGAAGGGCATAAGTTTAAGATTTTGAAAATGTTAAAGGAAGCTCTACACTCTTATTGAGTACAGTCACTTTATGTTCAAGGGCTTTTATACTCGTATGTTACTGACTATATTATGGTTCTCTTACATTGGAATAATTTACATGAAACAGTATTAACTTCTGGCCAGTATATCCAATTTATAACTTGGTGGCATGAGGAAGCCGAGAAACAGGCTCAGATAAACAGCTGAAGGCAGCCGCCAGGACCAGCTTTTGAACAACTGACTGGTACTGGTCCTTTTGCTGCTACCACTCAGCAAGCCATCTTTGGGGACGATGTTTTTGAAAAAATTTGTAATCTATGCTTACATGCTTGGCAAAAACTAGATGAAAAGGAAGGGACAGAAAAAGTATTTACTAAAATTTTACAAGGATCTAATGAATCTTTTCTTGATTTTTTTTAACCCTGTCATTTTACTGCTGTAAAATGTGCTGGGGCTTCCCAGAGCAGCAAACTTCTCTCTTTCAGCTGTTATCTATTGGATCCTGTGCTCCAATCCCCACCACTCGAAATTTAACTCAAAAATAAACTTCCTGGGAGTGGTCACAGTAACCTTTATGCAATGCAGCAAAAAAGACTCCTAGCAAGCTTTTAACCCTTTGCTAACACTTATTTACTGCAATTTTCATATTTAGTGATTGTTTAAGTTTAGGTGGAGACAGTAAATTTCAGAAGGTCAAAGTAAGTTGTAAATAGTCAAAACGATAACTAAATGTTTCAGATGTGGGAAAATGGGGCATATCAAAAGCATTGTAAGAAGCCAGGGAAAGATGGAAATTTTCCTTCCAGAGCTATTTCACCAGGCATGTGCCGGCGATGTCACCAAGGAATTCATTGGACTAATGAGTGTAGGTCAGTCAAAGATAGAGATGGCAATTCCTTGCCACTCCTGTTTTCCAATTTGGGAAACTTCAACAGAGGCTGCTCTTGAGGCCCTGCCAACACAATTTGAGGAGATTACAGTTTCTAGGTAAGCTTGAGGGTGGAGCATGTTCAGATGGACAGTTAAAAATCTTTGATCAAGGGCTGATCCCCGGTGGCGTAGTGGTTGTGCGCGGGACTGCGGCCCACTGGGACGGAGGTTCAATTCCAGCAGTGGGGCTGGGCCTCCTACTCCCACCACCAGGGAGCAGTGATGCCAAAAAAAAAAAAAAAATCTTTGATCTAGGGGATGAGCCCCGGTGGCGTAGTGGTTGTGTGCGGGACTGCGGCCCACTGGGATGGAGGTTCAATTCCAACGTGGGGCTGGGCCTCCTACTCCCACCACCAGAGAGCAGTGATGCCACCCCCACCCCCCCAAAAAAATCTTTGATCAATAAAATGCTACTTCTGAAAATGCTGCTTTACATCTCCTCATTCCTCATAATTTGTATTAGAACCTTCTCAAGGAGTTGTTAAAATCCTTCGCAAACTCTTTGGACCTATCCCTGCTAATACTGTGGGCCTCATTGTAGGCCGGAATAGTCTAAATGCTCAGGGAGTGTTAGTCCACATTGGAGTGATTGATTCAGATTGTACTGGCAAGGTTTCTGTAGTGATGTCCACTTCTAAGTATATTCAGTTCTCAAAAGGTCAAAGGAAAAAAAGGTCAAAGAATTGCTCAGTTATTTCTATTGCCTTCTCATAAATGGAAGGCTGTTCCTGTGGCGTGGAAGCGAGGACTTGGCAGCACTGGAACACATGCATTTCGGCAAACATTACTGGAGACATTTGGCTTCATATGGTGGTGTTTTTTGAAAATGAAATTCAAATTGCTGGTCTCGTTGACACAGGTGCTGATGTGTTTATTATTGTATCTCATGATTGGCCATCTGAGCGGCCTTTTCACTCTGCTAATACTACTTTTACTGGGATTGGAGCTAAGACTAACATTCAACAAAGTGCGTCTGTTCATAAATGCTATGGTGCAGAAGGACAGATAGCGAAATTACAACCGTACAGAGCTGACATTCCCCTAACTTTGTGGGGCAGAGATAAATATGGGGTCTGGTTTTAGACCAAAAAGGTAACAGAAGTTTGTGACTCATCGGGGATGAGACAGAGGGGTTTAGAAATAGATGCAAATATCCTAGATCAAGTTGTAGCACTTCCAGTTTCTATTTTGGAAAAGGCCACTATTCAACCCTTCCAGGTTTTTGAGTCTTCCAGGTTAAGGGTACAGTGAAGTGCACATCTTATGGAAAGTATTGCCTCACGGAATGTTAAACAGTCCTACCTTTTGTCAAGCTTTTGTTCATCGACCTTTACAAATGATTCTGGACAAATTTCTGAGTAGTTTATGTTATCATTATATGGATAATATTTTATTTGCTCATCCAGATCCTCAAATTTTAACAGAACTTTTTCAATTTGTGCAAATAATTTTAAGAGATTATGGTTTACAAATAACTGAGAAGAAAATCCAAAAAGAATATCCATTTAATTATTTGGAACAAAAAATTGTGAGCCAAAAAAAAATTATACCTCAGAAAGTATAAATTCATTGGGATTCTTTATAAGCACTTAATGATTTTCAAAAATTATTAGGGAATATAACTTGGTTATGTTCATCTTTGGATATTCCCACTGGACAGCTTTCTAAGTTATTTTAAATATTGGAAAGAGATTCAAATTTTTTTTTTAAGTTTTTTAAATTTTTGTGGGCACCACTGCCCCCTGGTGGGAGTGGGAGGCCCAGTCTTGCTCCTGGAGAGCTGCTGCTGGATTTGAACCGCCAACCCTGTGTACGGCAGTCCTGCATACAACCACTACACGCACACAACCACTACACCACCGAGGCTCAGCCCTCTTTTTTTTTTTTTTTTGTGGGCATCACTGCCTCTGGTGGTCTTGGGAGCTACCCAGTGCTGCTCCTGAGAGCCGCTGCTGGATTTGAACCGCCAAGCCCGGGGGCCGCAGTTCCGCACTCAACCACTCAGCCCGAGATTCAAATCTTTTGTTTGTTTGTTTTTTTGCTTTTTACTTTTTAGGGCATCATTGCCCTCTGGTGGGAGAAGGAGGCCCAGCCTTGCTGGAGAGCTGCTGCTGCTGGATTTGAACCTCCAGCCCAGTGGACCGCAGTCCCGCGCACAACCACTACACCACCGGGGCTCGGCCCTCAAATCTTAATAATCCTAGAACTTTAATTCCTGAGACTGAGAAAGAATTACAATGGAGTGAGAAACATATTCAAGATAGATAATTACAGCATATAGATTCCTTAGATATTCTTCAGTTAATTGTTATACATACTATTCATTTTCCAATAGGAGTCCTTATGCAAATGATAATTTATTAGAATGGTTATTTTTAATCTAATAATAAAAGTATGCATAAATTGGAAGCGTATTTGCAGAAACTATGTTAAATTATTATTAAAGGACCTATTTAAGCCATTTTTATGGACTAGATTCTGCAATCATAATAGTACCCTTTACTAATAAAGAAATTTGTGATCATTGGATTTTACCAGAAGATTGGCAAAATGCCTTTAGCAATTATTTGGGTATCATTTCTAATTTATATCCCTTTGATTAACCTTTTCAATTTTTGAAAAGAACTGAATGGATATTGCCAAAAGTGGTTGCTTCTGACCCTAGTCCTCAAGTACTTACAATTTTTATAGATAATAATAAGCCTGGATATGTAAATATTGGCAATAATATTTCTAAAGTTATATCATCTTTTTTCTGTTAAAAGGGCTGAATTATTTTAACTATTTTAACTTTACTTGTAGATATGGCTCCCCTTAATATAATTACTGATTTATGGGCTGAGCCCTGGTGGCGTAGTGGTTGTACACGGGACTGCGGCCCACTGGGACGGAGGTTCAATTCCAGCAGTGGGGCTGGGCCTCCTACTCCCACCACCGGAGAGCAGTGATGCCCACCCCCCCCCCCAAAAAAATTACTGATTTACAATGTGCTCTGAATACTCTTACATATTGAAACTGCTACAATTATTGTTAATAAAACGGAATTGAATGACTTATTTTGTAAACTACAGCAGGCAGTTCGTCAAAGAACTAATCCTATTTTTATTACTCCCCTTGGATCTCACATTAGTACTCACATCTTTACCTGGTCCTTTGGTTTCGGCGAGTGATATGATTGATCACTGTGGCAGTCATGTGCTTATGTTAATTTTATAATTGAAATGTAGGGGTGGAGTCTAGTCTGTTAATCTGGAGATAGCCATTAAGTAGCCGATGAGGCCTCTATGTGGGCATGGCTTTCTCCTGAGACTTCTGGGAAATCTCGCGATATTTCTCTCACAAAAATGAGAAGCGATCTTCCCCAGTTGTTGGGAGTTAGTTTCAGAGATGATTAACCACAGGCAACTCAGAATGATGGCGTCTGGGAGGCTGGAGTAGCAGGTGGAGAGACCACACGGCTTTATCCTGATGGAGCCGGACCTCTAAGGCTGGGGCAGTCACATGGAGGCCTCTACAATCGATGAGTTGCTTCTGCCGCCACTGGATGCTGTTGATGGACCCTGAGCCCTGGAAGCAAGGAGCCATGGGGAGACCCCTGTCGGTGCCAGGACTCTGTACCCACTGACCTGTGACTTTGTGAGTCAGAAGGAGACTTTATGGACTGAATTAGGGCATATGGGTTAATATTGGACTTGTGACTTTGAACTGGACTCGGCTGGGATGTTTTCTCAATGTCCTGTTCCTCTTGAATATAAACCCATTCCTTATACTGATATGCGTGTCTCTGAAATTTGTTCCTCTAGTCTACCTGGACTGACACAATCACCTTGTAGGATACTTAGAAATTTCTCAAAATGAACATGCTAGGTATCACAATAATGCAATATCATTAAAAAATAGGCATGTACTTACTAGGCAACAAGCAAAGGTTATTTTATAATCTTGCTCAGCTTGCCAAGCGGTATCTGCCCCTCATCTCCCTTTAGGAACTAATCCTGGAGGAACAACCTGGAACCAAATTTAGCAAATGAATGTTACTCAAATTCCTTCTTTTGTCAAAGTTAAATATGTTCCTCATTCTGTTGATACTTTTCCTCATTTCTCATGGGCTACCCCTGCTACTCCAGAATATGCTGATACTGTTATTACTCATTTGTTAGAAGCACTTGTTATTATGGGAATTCCATACACCATTAAAACAGATAATGGTTCTGCTTACATTTCTAAAAAATGTTTGGCGTTTTTTCCATGTACATAGAATTCAACATTCGACTGGTATTCCTGAAATAGTACTGGCCAAGCTATTATTTTTGTTTGTTTGTTTTGGGGGGCATCAATTCCCTCTGGTGGTGGGAGTAGGAGGCCCAGCCTTTGCTCCTGTGGAGTTGGAATTGAACCTCCATCCCAGTGGGCCGCAGTCCTACACACAAACACTACGCCACTGGGGCTCAGCCCTGGCCAGGCTATGCCTGAATGCCAAAGTTGAACATTGAAAGAGTTGCTTTTGAAACAAAAGGAGGGATAGTCCTTCAAGAAGGTGGCTTTATACAGTTTTAAATATTTTAAATTTTTCTAAATTTAAATGACAATAATTTCATGACTGCTGAATTGCACCGAAGATACTAGAAAAGCATAAGGCCCCAGGAATTTATGAAATATCCATTGAAATGTTTCTATAAACTGAAGAAACATTAGAAGGACTTACTTGTCTACACCAAGAAATTTGGAAGAAAGCTCCTTGGTCATATGAATGAAAGAGATTAATATTTGTACCCATTCCAGAGAAAGATGACCCAACGGAATGCTCAAGTTATAGAACAATATCATTGAAACCACATGCCAGTAACATTTTGCTGAAGATAATTCAAAATAGGTCCAGAACTATGTTGAGAAAGAGCCGACAGAAACTCAAGGTAGATTCAGAAGAGGATGTGGATACCATTGTTGACAACACACGGTTCTTGGTTGAAAGCAGAAAAGACATTTGACTGCATGGATCACAGCATACTAGCTTTGAGAATAACGGGAGTTCCAGAGCACTTGATGGCATTCATGCAAAACCTGTATGTAGGAAGCAAAGGACAGGAAGAGTGCATATGGATGAATCCTTTGTTCTCATCTACGAAGAAGTCTGGTAGGCTGGGTTCTGGGGTGAAGAGAGGCCTGCCCTCTTGAGTTAGTTGAAAGTGTGTCCCAATGACATTCTCATAATTAATGTTGTTCTTTATTAGATCCTTCCTTAATAGTGTAACCTTTAGGTTACCAAATGCAAGCACATGGCTGATTGGTATGTAGCAGCCGGCAGCTTAAATCTCAGGAGCAGAAATGCACAATTGCTCTCGAGGCTCTGAAGACAGCCACCCCATCTGACTTGTCCCAGGCACTGGTGTTAGTGTATTCCTCCTCCTGTGGATTTAGGGACCTTTAGGTTAGTGCACAGTCCACTTTGTTATGTCTGTGCTTACCTGTTTCTGCCAGGGTCTACCTTCCCAGCCCCAACTTAGGACCAAAGGGCAGCGAGGAGTGACAGGTTGGGCGCAAAGGTGACCCTTCTCTCCAGGGCTTCCCAGGGCCAAGTTGATACCAGCTCCCCAAGTGAGGGTGGGGCGGGGAGGGGTGGTGTTTTAAAGGGAAAGGGGATCAGTGTAGCAGCTCTCCAAGGACCCCGCCGCTCCCACTCAGGGTTTGTGCGATGGCTGTGGGGGAACCCACATTGGGCCAGAGGCCTGGGCTAGATGATTAGCTGCTGCTCGCGCCATAAGCATGTTTCCTAGAAGCAGACTGCTTTGAATTTACGCAGAATTTGGCTTCGTTTGTGACAATTTAAAATTGTTTTGATGAGGAAAAAAAAAACAAAAACCTGAGAAGCCTGCCTGATTCCTTCGCTTCTCGGGGAACAGTAGAGCCTGGCCTTCTGGGAATTGCTCTCTGCCCCTTTCCTGGAAGCTAACACTCCTGAGGTGGCCTCGACACCGTGCAATGGCGTTTTCTCGGGACCTTGTGTGCGGAGAGTGGGCCTCGGCCAAGCGAGCCTCCCTGTGCACCTAGTGCTGGCCACCCGGCTTGTGTCTATGGTCGTGTTATGTCCAAATGGAGGCGCTAGAAATTTAAAAAAAAAAAAAAAAAAAGGAGGACTTACAAACACCTAGAGGGTATATAAGCCTGGGTTAGAAATCTATTCTCTCTCTGTGTGTGGACCTGGTTCCTGAAGTCATGGTGGTCCCAGAGGTGAGCACTGGCACGCTCTGTCTTGTCTGATGTCTCTTTAATAGTAACCCTCAATTACACATCTGCCCCTTGAGCCCATTCGGTTGTGGGTGCTGGTACCCCATATTTATACAAGGATCAAAAGGCAGTTGTTTGAACAGAGCAAGGGAAGACTCTTTGGTTTTAAATCAGGAAAAGTGAGTCAGAGTGGTACGTTTTCACTATATTTATTCAATCAGTATGTTGAGTAAATCACCCGAGAAGCTGGATTACACGATGACCACCCGATCAGGATGGAAGAAAGTTTTATTAACGACCCGCAATATGCCGATGCCACAGCCTGAGGTCTCGAAAAGTGGAGCTAACAGAGGAGAAGCAAACCTATCTTTCCTGATTAAGTGCTTGGAGGCGTTCTGCTTTGCAAGTGAGGCTCCAGCCTGAAGGCATTCAGTTTTAGTCCCTCTGTGAGTCAGGAAACCTTACGCTCTTGCCTTAGTCACTGCTGCTCATCTGCCTTTCCTCCCCTGAGTATCAATCCATGCAGATTGCCTGCTATAGAGCTAAAATGCATATCTCAAGAGAGAAGAGCACTTGCCCCCTTAGATAATTCCATCTCTGGTAGGGTTGTGTGGCTGGTCACTTCTTCAAATATTTGTTTCACTTATGGCATATTGCAATTAAAAAGCCGAATTACACATTCACAACTCATTTGCCATATATTGTAAATTACTGATAATGTTACTGATAAAATGACAGCACAACACAAGTTCTTAAAATCCTTTAGTAAACTTATTTTAGATAATAAAGCTACCTTTGCTTTCCTCCTATTTCCAAATAGAAGAGCTTTTTTTTTTTTTTTTTTAACCTGTAGTATTGTTAATGCCTCTTGGATAAACAACTCTGAAAAAATCACTACCACAAAACATCAAAAGACTTCTCGGTTACATAGTATTTCCTTCATGAATATACTTCCCAAATTTTAATAGTTTCAGTTAGTTACCATGTAGTATTGCCTGTCTACTCTTTTTAATCATTGTCAACTGTTATTACAGAACTTGCTAAATATATTATGTTTCTCTTTGCCACAGCCACCTTTGAGACATCGAGTCATGCAATGGATGATGTATTTAAAAGAAACTAATTTGGGTAAGAAGAATAAACTTTAACTCTGGGATCAGGTCTTCTCAGAACACCAAGTTGTTCCTCCATTCTGACCCTTCCCCACTGAGAACCAACTCTCTCTGAAGACCAAGTCCAAAGCTACACAGCAAGAAACACTGGACGGTGCTTGAATACCTCTAACAGAGCTGTGATCAAATAGAGCATCTCTCCTCAAAATACGAAATGTGGGTAACCCCTTTGAGTCACCTGCACTCCCTAGTGCCAGGCTTGTTCAAAAAGGGGAGAATGAGGAAGCAAATCTGAAAATTAGGCCCCTTGGCTAGATTAAAAGGGATACCCCTATGCAAAGTAAACTCTATTTGGAACCAAATTGTAGCATAGCACTACTGCTGCTGCTTCAAAGAGATCATTCATCTCTTGCAGATGTCAAGCTGCTTACAACCTCTCAAAAAGCCAAGATTTTAGCTTGTGTAAATTGTTGGGAAAAGATATTTGTCCAAAGTATTTTTTGCCTGACCAACATGCCCTAAGTTAGGAAATAGAAATGGTGTTAAGAATCATAGCAATTTGGCTGAGCCCCGGTGGCATAGTGGTTGTGCGCGGGACTGCGGCCCACTGGGTTGGAGGTTCAATTCCAGCTCCCAGGAGCAAAGGCTGGGCCTCCTACTCCCACCACCTGAGGGCAGTGATGCCTAAAATTAAAAAAAAAAACAAAACAATAACAGCAATTTTCCAAATACTTTTAACTTTTGCTCTTTTCTGGTGCGTTTCCTGGTTTGCAGATCTATTTTTTTCATAAACTTTTTTGCTTTCATTTCTTTTTTTCTTTCTTAATCATTTTATTGGGAGTTCGTACAACTATCACAATTCATACATCTATCCATTGTGTCAGGCGCATTTGTACATTTGTTGTGATCATCATTCTCAAAACATTTTCTTTCGACTTGAGCCCTTGGTGTCAGATCATTTTTTTCCCTCTCTCATGAACCCTTGACTTTGTTCTTAAAATGTTTAAACAGGGGGCCAGTTCACTGTCCCTCAGACTGTTGTAGAGCCGGACTATCATTAAAAACAACAACAACAAAACTATGAACAAATTCACTGTGGGCCTGGGATGAGTCAGCTGCTAAGCAGAACTGCAGCAGTGGCAAAAACACCCAGCAAGCTGTATAAATGTCCTTGGTGGGCTATAGTTTGGGGACCCCTGTACACTGTCTATCTCCCTTCAGCCACTTTTTTGCTGTCTGTCCACAGGGAGGGAGTTATATATAGATCCTTGTGATTGGGTCCCCCTTTCTACCCACCTTCCCTCCAACCTCTTGGGTCCTCAACACTGGTCCTTAATGGTTCATATGTCCTGGATGTACCAGTGTACATCCTCTGGTCTAGCCGGATTTGTAAGGTAGAATTGGGATCATGATAGTAGGGAGAGGGGAGGAGAGAGAAGCATTAAAGAACTAGAGGAAAGTTGTATGTTTCATTGTTACACTGCATCCTGACTGGCTCATCTCTTCCCCATGACCCTTCTGTAAGGGGACGTCCTGTTGCCTACAGATGGACTTTGGGTCCTTACTGCCCCTCATTCACAATATTTTTTGTTCTTTGTTGTCTGATACCTGAGCCCTTTGACATCTTGTGATCATACAGACTGGTGTGCTTCCTCCATTTGGATTTTGTTTCTTCCCATCTAAATGACTGCTTGTTTATCTTCAAGCCTTTAAGATCCCAGATGCTGTAGCTTTTGATAGCTAGGAATCATCAGCTTTCTTCACCACGTCTACTTATACACCTGCTTTGTCTTCAGCGATCATGTCGGGAAGATGAGCATCATGGAATGTCAGTTTAATAGAACCAAGTGTTCTTGCATTGAGGGAGTCCTTGATGAAGACCCAATGTCCATCTGCTACCTTAACAATAAACCTATAAATATATGCACATAGATTTACTTCCCCATCATCATACATGAATATATTTATGTATGTACATGCCTGTATTTAGATCTCTGTAAATGCCTTTTGCCTTCTAGTTCTTTTCTCTGTTTCCTTTTACTTTTCTCTTGTCCCGTATCAAGCTTAGCTTTCATCTGTCCTACCAGTCCTCTTATATCCTCTTCACCACTGATTTTGGATCACTTGTTGTTCCCTTGCCCCTGGGTTTGTGAATACCACTTCCTTTCCCCCTACGCTTTTCCCATGTCCCCCCTGGAACTGTCAGTCCTGTTGTTTTCTTCTCCAGATGATTGTTTATCAAGCCTAGCTTATCTAGATAGACCTGCAGAGATAACAATATGCACAAAAACAAGACAGAGCAAAACAACTTTGCTTTCGTTTCTTACAGAGTTTAAGATTGGTGCATCATTGTAACAATATATACAGCCAGCTTTTAAGTATCAGCGATTCAATTCCAACTCAAAGTAATCCCATGAAAGAGTGCATAACTGCTTCTGTGGTTTCCTTAAGCTATAATTTGACAAGATCAGATCATTCAAGTTCTCTCTACTGGAGACTTCGAATGGAATTGAATCACTAACCTTTTGATGAGCAGCTGAACATTTAATAATCATACTATGAGAGGTTTGTGGCTGGAACTACAGCTGGTGCAGTTGTAAAGGTGGGATCAGAGTCACAGCTGATATAACCACAGAAGCAAATTCACTCACTCTCTTGGCAGCCCAAGATATTTTTCACAGTTCAAACGCATCAATTATTTTGTCTTTCATTTTCATTATACAGCTTTTGGTATCTATGTAAGGTGATTAAAAACCCATGATTTGAATCACACATCCCTTAGTCATTAAAGTGATTTTATCACTTTTAAAAACTTAAAAATAGCTGTTTTGCAGATTTCTCCAGGGAAATATGTCAATTTCTTTACTGGTATTTTCCTACATCTTGATTACTGATCCAAATATAATGTAATCCTTGCCAACTTCAAAGTTTCTTCATTTATCCTGATTTCTGGTTTCTCAGTTCATTTGTGAATATTTTAGTTTTCTTCACACTCAGACATAATTCATGCTGGAGGCTGTAGTATTTATCCTTCATGCGTCTTAATTTGGGGTAAACAAGTTGTGTCACCTGAATATCACTAGAGTGTATCCTTTTTTTGGGGGGGGCATCACTGCTCTCCGGTGGTGGGAGTAGGAGGCCCAGACCCACTGCTGGAATTGAACCTCCATCCCAGTGGGCCGCAGTCCCGCGCACAACCACTACACCACCGGGGCTCAGCCCTAGAGTGTATCCTCTTTATGATGCAATATACTTCATATAGCTCAGCTTAACAGATGTTTATTTAGCCTTTTAGTATTCAAAAACCTGTTTCTTTGGCCAAAGTGTACTTTTTGTTATCTAGCAATATCTTTATCTTAATCTAGGTTGAGTTACACGGGTGTTTATTATGTAAAAATGTATTCGGCTGTATATTTAAGATTATGCACTTCAGTATCTGCATGCTATCACTTACTTGAAAGAAAAAAGAGCCCCCCCCCAACAAAACCCTTTGTTTTCAAGATGATATGGGTTTCAGAAACCTAGCATGAGATCTTTACTGTTTAGTTTTTATCAGAACATTCCTAATCCTGAAACATCGTATGTCTGATTAAGGAGATTGTCAAAACATAATTTTCAGAGGCATGTGAGGAATTTCAGTAAAGTCACAGTAATTCACTTAAAGGAAACAAAAAACAAACAACTGAATAGTATGACCATTGCTGGGGATGTCTAAGAGTTTGGGGTTGGAAACTAGAGTTTGTACTCTAATTTTTTTAAATCTTGAGTATTTGTTACTGAAATAAACATCTTTGAAAGATATATGTAAATGGCATGGAAAATGACTTTGATATATGAGGGCTGCAAAAAGTTAAAATTCATATTGTGGATTTTAATAAAGTTCAATAATGATAGGTATGGCCAAACAATTGCACATACATACACAAACACACAGTTATAATTCAGGAGATGATAACTGAGATTAGGGGACTTGTGGTAATTACATAATCTGTTGTCAGTTTGAGGTTATTAACAGTGACGTGGGGGGCTGGGGGCTGAGCCTCGGTGGTGTAGTGGTTGTGCGCGGGACTGCGGCCCACTGGGATGGAGGTTTGATTCCAGCTCCACAGGAGCAAAGGCTGGGCCTCCTACTCCCACCACCTGAGGACAGTTATGCCCAAAAAACAAACAAACAAACAAAGAGTGATGGGGTTGAGGTAAGCCTGTCAATCAGGCTGCAGCTTGATGACCTCCTTTGGAGGCGCTAAAGAGATAAATAGCTCGCTGAAGGTGGGACATATACTGATTCACTGAGACATTCCTGTTGACAAGTCACATGGAGCCATGCTGACGGCAGTCAGCCTTGGAGATGGAAGAGCCACATGGAGACCCATGCCAGCGCTGAGATGCTTCCACCGCCACTGTAACCCCAACTTCTCACCCACTGGCTTGTGAGCTTCCTGCCCTCAGTGTCACTGCATGTTTTGTGAGTCTAAAGTGGCATTTACAGACTGGTACTGGACATATAGGCTAATTTTGGACTGACTTACAGACTTGATAGAAACTGGGCTGTTTTCTTTTTTAAAAATTATACATGATGGGCTGACCCCGGTGGCGTAAGTGGTTGAGGGAGGGAATGCGGCCCGCAGGCTTGGCAGTTCAAATCCAGCGGCGGCTCTCAGGAGCAGCACTGGGTAGCGCCCATGACCACCAGAGGCAGTGATGCCCACAAAAAAAAAATTATACATGACAATGTATCGACTGCAATGTGTTATTTCTACACAGTAAGGAAAGCAGATATTATAGGTTTGCAGTTTGTGGGACATGACACATGCAGATACTTGAATGTAATTTGTGAGTGGAGAGGATGACGAGCTTATCTAATATTATCTTTTGTAATTTAAAAACAACCTACAAAGTCTTTTTAAAAGACAATAATTAGCATCTCAAGACCCATTAAAATTATGGAGACTTCTGGCAAGATGAATTAGGAAAAATTTGCTATAGATTCTCTATAATAAAGATGGCAAAGAACAAATAAAACGAATGATATTCCTGTACCGCTGAAGAAGCACCAGCTACGCACTTACTGAAAAAGTATATGCAATGAGTGGTAGAAGACAGTTTTAAGTACCAGCCATAGGCAAGTGATTAGTTGCCAAAAATGGTTTAAGCGTTGGTCTATAACTGCAAGGTCAGCGGTTTAAAACCACAAGCTGCTCCCCAGGTGAAAGATACTTTTTTTCTCATCCCTGTAGTCTCTGAAATTTATACGCACACTTCTACCTATTTATAAGGAGTTATGATTCACCATCAACTTGAGGACAGTGAGAATTTCCTCCAAAGTACGCATCAAATAAATGCGCTTAGTGCACTGTCAGTTGTACAGGAGCTAATTTGTATCATGTTAGATGAAAATGAGACTTAATAGTTTTTATTTAGATGTTATATGTGTTTTAAGAAGATATGTACAGGTGCCAAACTGCCAAGGAATGGACTGTAGCTTAGCCAGGGCTCTCAGTGATTTGGCAGTTAAAACCTGGTAATTACATAATGCGACTCTAACCCAATGTAATCACTTCCATAATGGAATTTAGTATGAAAGCAAATCTATTGGTAAGAAGACAAGCAAGTTACGATGTAACATTTATTTTTGAATACTTTTCTTTATTCACAAAATTCTTTTAGACATGTTTTTTAAAAACTTTATTGGGGGCTTGTACATCGCTATCTATATACATACATACATACATATACTGTGCCACTTTCACATGCCTGCTGCTGTCGTTTTTCCACTTGAGCTCTTGATACCATTCTTTCCCCTCCCTCCCTGCACCCCTCTTCCACTCTCAATACTTAAATGTTGTCATATCTTACACTGCCCGACGTCTCCCCTTGCCCACTCTTCCGATGTCTGTTCTCCAGATAGGTTATGCATAGACCCTTGTAATTAGCTCCCCCTCTAC